>JAKSZU010000015.1:37724606-37957106 GCA_026018925.1 Tupaia tana | reverse complement strand
TAAGATCATGCCATCTGCAAATAGAGACAGTTTTACTTCTTCTGTTCTGATTTGAATGCCTTTTATTTATCTTGCTAATTGTTCTAGCTAAGACTTCCACAACGATGTTGAGTAGAAGTGCTGAGAGTGGGGGAGCCAGCAGGTGGCGTGGTAGCACTGGATTCCCATATGGTAGACCGTGGTTCAAGTCCCAGACCTGGCAGCTTGCTCTCTCGCTTTCCCTTTCTCTCTCTTTCTGTCTCTGTATGGTCAAACTAAAAAAAAATAAGAAGAACAAATTGAATTAAATAAACAAATAATTCTTTAAAAAAAAAAAAAGAAGTACTGAGCGTGGGTAACCTCATCTTATTCTAAATCTTAGAGGAAAAGCTTTCAGCTTTTTATTATTGAGTATGCTGTTAGCTGTGGGCTTGTCATCTATGGCCTTTATTGTATTGAAGTACATTCCTTTTATGTCTAGTTTATTGAGAGTTTTACCATAGAAGGATGTTGAATTTTCTTTCTTTTTTTTTTTTTTTTTGGAGAGGTTTTCACTATAGGGCGTGTGTGCTCGCCAGACAGAGAGAGAGAGACAGAGAGACAGAAAGCGAAAAATCACCCCCCAGGGGGAATGGCCACGCCACAATCCCTTCTCCTCCATTCTCCTCTCGGGATCTTGGGCACGCACGCACACGCGCCCGGCGTGAGTTTTAAGCCACCAGGTCCAGAACGCGAACCGCGGTCGACTACGTGGGAGCCCAGCGACATAGCCATTACGCTAACTGCTGGTCCCTAAGGATGCTGAATTTTCCTAAATGCTTTTCCTGCATCTATTGAGATGGTCATATGGCTTTTGTCCTTCATTCTATTAAGGTGGTGTATCATATTTATAGATTTGCTTATGTTGAACTGGGAATGTCAGAAAATGCCATATGTTTGGGGCCAGCAGATGGCAGTGTGGTTGGGGCACTGGACTCCCACATGACCTACTGCGGTTCAAGCCCCAGACCTCGCAGCTTGCTTTCTCAGTTTTCTTCTCTGTATGTGTGTCTCTCTCTGGTCAAATTAAAAAGTAATAATAAATACAGTTGAATACAATAAAAATAATTATTTATTTATTTATCCATTTATTTATCTGTTTAATTAATTTGACCAGAGAGGGACAGAGTAAGAGAGAAAAAAAGTGAGAAAGCAAGCCACCAGGTCTGGGATTCAAACCATGGTCAGTCATGTGGGAGTCCAGCACCCTCAACCACCATGCCACTTGCTGTCCCCTAAATAAAATAATATTTTTTTTTAAAAAAAGAGAGAGAGACCAGCAGGTGGCATGGTGGTTAAGGTGCTAGACACTTCCACATGGCCTACCATGGTTCAAGTCTCAGACCTGGTGGCTTGCTTTCTCATTTTCCCTCTTTCTCTCTCTGTGTCTCTCTGGTCAAACTAAAAATAAATGAATAAATAAATAGAATTAAATAATTTTTTAAAAGAAAAAGAAAAAGAAAATGCCACATGTTTTCTCTATTTAAAGTGGAGTGAAGTCATGAGCCATGAAATGATGCTGGTCCAGGATCAAGAACTCCTGCCCATTCTGAACATGGACACAAGATAATCTTCCACTGTGTTGCTGTCCTCAGTGTTTCTATCTCCCACCTCCAGCGACAGGCAAGAAAGTTGTCTTTCTCCTCTAGTCTTATCACATCGGAATGGCAATAAAAAGTTAACTTCCCAATATACAGAGATTAGGACTTTACAATCTAGAAAAATCAAAGGAGACAAGCACAAAGTCTATAAAGTCACATCGAGCATGGGCAGGGCGGCCCCACGTGTACATACCAAGTCTTGGGTCACTGAAACCTGAAACTGGAGAGTACTTTAGGGGCAAAATATCTCTGCATTCAAACAACTGAACTTAAACATTAACCAAAAAAGTAGACCACAGAGATTTGAAAGCAGCTCTATCTAGACATAGTTAGATCCTGTAATGTCTTAACTATTATCAGTCCCAACTTTAATCTAACCTTGGTTTTATCTCCAGACTTTGATTTAAATTTGCATATTAATTCACCTTGAATCATACCTTTCCGTTTATCTATGAAATATTTTGGAAGGGCCTACTATAGACATAGCACTTTGCTAGGCACCAAAGAGGAATCACCTACTCTTCCCACTCTCTGGAAGTTTGTAACAGACTTAGGGAGAAAGGGATTCCGATTTGAGCTAGCTGAACAGATACGTTAAGTAGTATTGGGTTGTCAGAAAACTCACGACGCATTTCTGAATAGAAAAATATGTCACTGGGGCCGGCAGGTGGCATGGTGGTTAAAGGAGCTGGACTCCCACATGGCCAACCATGGTTCAAGTCTCGGACCTGGTGGCTTCCTTTCTCACTTTCTCTCTCTCTCTCTCTCTCTCTGGTCAAATTGTAAAATAATAATAATAATGATGATGATAATAATGATAAAGTTAAAATAAAATAATTCTTTAAAAAAAAAAAGAAAAATACATCATGACTTTTCCAACAACCCATTTTTTTTAAAGAGATTTTGCTATAGGGCATGTACATTCATTAGAGAGACAGAGAGATAGAAAGTGAGAAATCACCCCCTGGGAGGATGGCCATGTTGCAATCCTTTCTCCATTCTTCTCTCAGGTTTTTGGGCACGCATGCACATGCGCCCAGCATGAGTTTCAGGCTGCTGGGTCCAGGACTGGAACCACAGTCGACAACATGGGAGTCTAGTGCTTTAATCACCAGGCCACCCACTGGCCCACAACCCAATATTAATAAATGACATATTTAGAATATTTTTCTTCTGGTAAGTGGGTTGGACAGGAAATGAGGCTCTGATATGGTCTTACTGAGACAGAGCTCAGGCTAGACCACAGGCAAGAAGAGAGGGAGACTTAGGCTGACCCAAAGCGGGTAATGGGTGCTGTGATCTGGGCATACAGGCGGGTACGGGGAGAGTTGAGGATTAACGACTAGCTGAGGACTGGGAAGCTGTGACAGTTTTTCTCTTCTAAATTCTATTTTTCTGAGGCCAGCAGGTGGTGTAGTGGTTAAGGCGCTGGACTCCCATATGGCCAACTGTAGTAAGTCCTGGATCCAGCAGCTTGAGACTCATGCCAAGTGCAGGTGTATGCATACCCCAAATCCCAGGAGAATGGAGTGAGAAAGGACTGTGTTGTGGCCATCTCCCTGGGGGATGATTTCTCACTTTCTCTCACTGTCTCTCTGGCAAGCACATAAGCTCTATGGCAAAAACTTCAAAAATTAAAAAAAATTGGGACCAGCAGATGGCATTGTGGTTATATCTCTGGACTTCCATGTAATTGACCGCTGTTTAAATCCCAGATTCGGCAGCTTAAAACTCACTCCAGGTGCATGCGCATATGTGCCCAAAATCCTGAGAGAAGACTGGAGGAGAAGAGATTGCGGTATGGCCATCCCCCTAGGGGGTGATTTATCGCTTTCTGTCTCTCTGTCTCTCTGGCAAGCACATGTGCCCTATAGCAAAAAAATCTCTCTCTAAAAATAAATAAATAAATACATTCTTTTTCTCAAAATAATCAATGCACACAGACACACACACACACACACACACACACACACACAAGTTCTACAGGCTTGATTGTGAAGCACTCCTTTATCTTTCCCCAAGACAGACACCTTCAACTCTTCCAGCGGAATCTTTTTGCATTGACTTTGATGTCTCTACATGAAATATTTATATCACCACTTCAGAACTTTTCAGTGTTAGGCCTTACCAACTGACTTTTTCCTTGGAAGATAGAGATTTAGCTCTGGGCTCTAGTTGTCCTCCATCACAGACTCTACTTCTAGTCTCCATATCGTGTCCACACAATTGTGCCATTTGGTTGGATCAATATTAATGTTGAGGGGCCAGCAGGGGGCATGGTGGTTAAGGGCATTGGACTCCCACATGGCTGACCACAGTTCAACTCCTGGACCTGGCAGCTTGCTTTCTCATTTCCTTTTCTCTCTCTCTGTCTCTCTCTGTTCAAATTTAAAAAATAATCATAGCAAATAAAATTAAATAAATAATTATTTTTAAAAAAGGAGCCTGGGGCTGGCAGGTTGCATGGTGGTTAAGGATGCTGGACTTCCACGTGGCCTACCACAGTTTGAGTCCCGGAATTGGCAGCTTGCTTTCTCACTTTCTCTCTCTCACTTTCTGTCCCTCCCTGGTCAAATTAAAAAAATAAATAAAGTTAAATAAAATAATTCTTAAAAAAAAAAAAAAAAGGAGCCTGCTGCCCTGGTTTTGCCTACCCATGGTCCCTTTGAGAGGGGGATGTGACTACAGGGCCATCAGACTTCCCATGTGATGGCCATGGTGAGGTCTCGTCTTGGTGCCACTTCGATTCTCGGTTCTTCCTTTGTTGTTTCTCTCTCTGGATGTTCGCAGGGATGTCTTTGGTGTTCTGAATTTCACAGTGACATGTCTTGCTGTTGGCCTGACTTTACCCAGCATCTACTATCCTTTGTCCCAGGTGCTCTTGGCCCTTTGAGTCTGGGAACTCATGTTTTGTAGTTTAGGAAATTAACTTATTTGACAATTTCCTTTACTTACATGTCTCTATTTCCTGTTGCTGAAATGACTTCTTCAGATGCTGGTTCTTATCTTGTCTCTCCTACTTTTCCCATTTTTTTCCCCATATTTCATCTTTTCTTTTTATCTCCTTTAGAGATAATTTCCTCCCTTTTTTTCTTCCAACTCTTCTGTTACACTTCCTACTCTTCTGTTTATTGCTGTGGTTTAATGTTCAAGGACTCTTTTACGTTTTATAGCAACAAATTTTTATTCTGTGGTCATAACATCTTATCTTAATATAGCTTTTTATCAAAATAAAATAATCACATATCAGCACAGCGGCCAAAGTGATCCTTTTGGCATATGTCATATCTTGTCCTTCCGCTCAGAATCCCACAGTAGTGACAGCTTGACTCAGGAGAAGCCTGAATCCCTGCAAAGGCGCATGGGCAATGGGGGAGGGGAGAACATGATCGCTCTACTCTCGCCTCTCTGAGACGTCAGCTGCTCTACCTCCTATTCACTGCTCCAGCCACCCTGGCCTCCTCAACCTTCCTTGGCTTTCCCCAGCCCACTCCTGCCCTGTGGCCTTGGCTTTAGCTGTTCCTTCTCCCTAGAATCCCTCCCTGCTTCAGGATTGTGCTCAAATCGCATCTTCCCCGTAGGCCCACATGGCCTCTGCGTGTACCACTGCGGCCTGCCACACATCCATCCCCCCCATCCCCGGCACCAGCACTCCATCTCACTTCTCCCCCTGGACTCTTTCTTCTTTTCTATAACAGTTGTCCTCAAGTACCTAAACTCCTTTGTTTACATGTTTATTATGTGTGTTGTACCTAGTATTCCGTTCTGTTCCCCGTCTCACTCTGCAAGGGCAAGCATCTCTATTTTTTTTTCATTTATTTATGCATTCATTCCTATCTTTCCCAACCCCTCCCTCTATTCATTGTTTTCTCTCTCTTTTAAAAATTATTTTAGGTTTTTGGGGCCAGCAGTTAGCATAATGGCTATGTCACTGGACTCTCATGTAGTCGACTGCAGTTTGAGTCCTGGACCTAGTGGCTTAAACTCATGCCGGGCATGTGTGTGTGCATGCCCAAGATCCCAAGGAGAATGGAGGAGAAGGGATTGCGGCGGCGCCATCCCCCCTGGAGGGTGATTTCTTGCTTTCTGTCTCTCTGTCTCTCTGTCTCTCTCTGTCTTTCTGGCGAGCACATGCTCCCTACAGCAAAAACGTCCAAAAACTAATTTTTTTTAGATTTTTTTCCATAGGGCACGTGCACTCACCAGAGTGAGACAGATGCAGACAGTGAGAGAAAAAGTGAGAAATCACTCCCCAGAAGGGATAGGCACATCACAATCCCTTCTCCATTTTCCTCCTGGGATTTCAGGCATGCAATCATGTACACCCAGCATGAGTTCAAGCCGCTGGGTCCAGGACTTGAACCATAGTTGGCTATGTGGAAGTCCAGTGCATTAACCACCATACCACCTGCTGACCCCAAGAGGGGTCACAGAGATAGATACTCTTTAAAAAATAATTATTGAAATAATTATTGTTTTTAATTTTACTCATTCATTTATTTTATTTTGAGCAGAGATAGACACAGAGAGAGGGGGAAAGGGAGAAAGCAAGGCACCAGATCTAGTACTCGAACCATGGTTAGCTATGTGGGAGTGTTCAGCGCCTTAACCACCACATCACCTGATGGCCCCACAGATACTTTTCTTTTTGATTGCCAGGGGGCACATGTACTACCAGAGAGAGAGAAAGCACTTCCTAACAGGGCATGGTCAAACCACAATTGTCTTTCTTTCATTTCTCCATCCTGTCAGGATCGTGGGTACACATGCACACACACCTGGCACGCACATGTTTTCAAGCCACCAGTACCAGGATTTGAACCACAGTCAGCATATGGGATCTAGCTTTCTTTACCACTAGACTATGGGGGTGGCCCTGAAATGGATTTTTTTTTCCAGAGGTTTTTGCTATAGGGTGCATGTGCTCACCAAAGAGACATAAAGTGAGAAATCATCCCCCGGGGGGGATGGCCATGCTTGATGGCCACTCCACAGTCAACGTCTCCTGCATCCTCCTCTCAGGATGTTGGCCACACATGCACACATCCCCGGTGTGAGTTTTAAGCCACTGGGTCCAGGACTCTAACCACAGTTGAGTACATGGGAGTTCAGAGATGTAACCATTATTCCATCTGTTGGTACCCCTTAAATGGATTTTTTAAAAATTAAAAATATAGGAGTCAGGAGGGGTGGTGATTAAAGCACTGGATTCTGGGACCAGTAGATGGCATGATGCTCATGTCGCTGGACTCCCACATAGCCGGCCATGATTTGAGTCCCAGACCTGACAGCTTAAAACTCCTGCTGGGCACATGTGCGTGGTGTGTGCCCAAAATCCCGGAAGGAGAATGGAAAAAGGGTTGCGGTGTGGCCATCCCCCCTGGGAACTGATTTCTTGCTTTTCCTCTCTTTGTCTCTCTCTGGCAAGTGCACACCTCCTAAGGCAAAAATAAATAAAAAGAAAATATAAATGATTAAACTTGAATCAGGGAGAAATGAAAAATCTGAGCAGACACACTAACTCTAGAGAATAGGAAAAAGGTCATCAAAGCTCTTAACTCCCCGTCCCCCAAATTCAAGCCTAGTTGGATAATATTGTGGAAAATTTCTAGTAAACCTTGAAGAAAGACCATATGTGATTTTACATTCTAGAATCTAGAAATGAGAAATATTTAGAGGCATTCCAGTTCACTTTACAAGCTACTGCAAGCCCCATATCAAAGCTTATCCAAATGCTTAAAAAAAGTAAATGCCGAACTCACCTCTAAATATTGTTTTAAGATGGTAAATGAACTGTGAGAAGATAACATCCAGCTGTGGGTTACAGCAAACAGGCAGAGTCAAAGGTATATCAAGAAAACCCGCCATGTACTTTATTACCTTAATAAGTTGAAGGAGAAAAACCATATGACTCTGTCAATAGATACCAACAAACCATTATGTAAAATTCAGCATCTATTTCTTGTTTAATAAAAAAAATTAAAACGCTGTCCACTCCACTTTAAATAGATGAACTTTAATATCATCAAGAATATGGGGCTGGCAGGTGGCATGGTGGCACTGGACTCCCACATGGCCAGCAATGGTTCGAATCTCAGACCTGATGGTGCTTTCTCACTTTCCCTCTCTCTTTCTCTTTGTCTCTCTCTGGTCAAATTAAAAATAAAAATAAATAAAAATTAAAAAAAAAATTGAATACACACACACACACACACACATATCATCAAGCGTATGAAGAATTGAGGCTGGCAGATGGTGTGGTTAAGATGCTGGACTCCCACATGGCCAACCATGGTTCAAGTTCCGGACTTGGGGTCTTGCTTTCTTGCTTTCCCTCTCTCTCTCTCTCTGTCACTCTCTGGTGAGCTCACATGCCCTATACCAAACTGAAAAATAAGAAGAAGAATAAAATTAAGTTAATAATTCTTCAAAAAAAATAAGAATTGGGGCTAGCAGGTGGCATGGTGGTTAAGGTGCAGGACTCCCACATGGCCGACTACAGTTTGAGTGGTGGACCTGGACAGCTTGCTTTCCTCTTTCTCTCTTTCTCTGGTGAGCTCATGTACCCTTAGCAAATTAAAATAGTACTAATAAGGAAAGTAAATAAATAATTCTAAAAACTTTTTAAAAAATATGAAAAATTAATGACATATGCCATAACTAATGATAAAATGCCAAAATCATTTCCACTAAAATCAGAAATTAGGTAAAAGTGCCCACTCACATCCGTCATTCTCGTTAAACAAAGCCAAAGCAAGCATTAGTCTCAGGCCACACAACCGGGTTTATAAGAAATAGAGTTTTCCAAGTTTTTTTCTGCCCTTTAAAAAATTCCACTGACTTTTCATCACAAGCCACCCTTCTCCAAGCGATGGAAAATTACTCTTGGTCAGTATGGCAGTGTGCCCGTCCTGACAGCTTTGCCATCTTGTTTGGGGGTGAGAGGGTCAGATGATGTCGAAGTATCCAGGGACGGAAAACATCCAACCCCGGCACAGCCACGCCGGCGTTTTTCCAGATGTCCTTTCTGTCTAGACCCCAGGTGTCGGTGCACACAGGTAGCTGCTGTGCCGTTTCTTGCTCGTCGTGAATTTTCTCCAGACCCACATCACTCTGCTCCTTCTGTGCCCCGCTTGCACACGGGAGCATCAGGCACTTTTTTTTAGTTTCTAAGGTTTGCTGCCTCCTGTGCCTTCTGCACGCACATCAAGTTACTCTGCTCCCGGCCCATTGCTGGGCGCGTGGGAGTGCTGGGCTGTTAGGATCCAGCCACCCAGCTGTTCTCAGAGCCTTTTCATTTCCCAAGAGATGATAGGTTCTTTTTTTTTTAATTATTATTTTATTTAACTTTATTTATTTATTTATTTTAATTTGACCAGAGGGGGACAGATTTGAGAGAGAGTGAGCGAGAAAGTGAGAAAGCAAGCTGCCAGATCCAGGACTTGAACCGTGGTCAGCCATGGGAGTCCAGTTCCCTTAACCACCACGCCACTTGCCGGCCCTAGATAATAGGTTCTTTCCTTTTTTTTTTTTTTTTTTAATTTTAAGTTTTTTTTTTTTTCTTTGAAGAGGATTTTGCCATAGGGCGTGTGCGCTCGCCAGACAGACAGAGACAGAGAGACAGAAAGTGAGAAATCATCCCCCGGGGGGATGGCCACGCCGCAATCCCTTCTCCTCCATTCTCTCGGGATCTTGGGCATGCATGCACACGCGCCCGGCGTGAGTTTTAAGCCACCAGGTCCAGGACGTGAACCGCAGTCGACTATGTGGGAGTCCAGCGACATAGCCATTATGCTAACTGCTGGTCCCAGGTTCTTGATGGTTAGAGAAAGGGCATAGATTGACTTAGAGAAAGGGTCCCTTCAGAGTCCAATTTTGCCCTCTGTCACACCATAATCCCTTCTTCTCCATTTCTCCATCCCATTAGGATTTGAAGCACAGATGTTGGCATGTTTTTCAAGCCACTGGGGCTGGGATTTGAACTGCACAGTCAGCCTTGTGGTATCTGGCTCCCTCAACCACCAGGTGATGGGCCAGTCCAATAACCATTTTTTTTTCTTTTTTTTAGTTTTAGTTTAGGCATGTGTGCTCACCAGGGAAAGGGTGTGTGTGTGTGTGTGTGTGAGAGAGAGAGAGAATGAGAAATCACCACCCTCCCCACTTCCCTGGGGAGGGGAGGCAGTGTCTATGCCCTAATCCCTTCTCTACCATTCTCCTCTTGGGATTTTGGGTAAGTATGTACATGCACCCTGTGTGGTTTCCTTTATTCTTTCTTTTTTGCTTGTTAAATAATTATTTTATTTAACTTTATTTATTATTATTATCTGTTTTAATTTGACCAGAGAAAGACACAGAAAGAGAGAGAGAGTGAGAAAGCAAGCTGCCAGGTCCGAGACTCAGACTGCAGTCAACCAGGTGGGAGTCCAGTGTCTTTAACTACCACACCAGCTGCTGCCCCCACCCACCCTAACCAGTGTAATTTTCAAGCCGCTGGGTCCAGGACTCAAACAATGCAGTTGGCCATGTGGGAGTCAACCACTTAAAGCACCGCTCCACCTGACTTGTCCAACCTAATAAACTTGGAAAAAAAAAATATGTTTTAGTCTATAAGTATTCAATGAGGTGGCTCTGCCAATCATGTACCACACTGTGCGACATCAGATTGCTGTCAAAGCTTCTAAATGTTTGTCCTTAATATCTGTACCCGAGTCACCACGGACCAGTGACGCAGCTCGTGGACCAGCAGTGATCCAGGGGCTACCCTGGGTAACCTGGTGTAGAGGTTCAGTTGCCTCCTCATCAGCTATTCCAAATCTAATGAGGACTTTAGAAACTGGGGCCAGCCAGGTGATGTGGCAGTGGGGTCGACTGGATCTCACATGGCCGATTACATGGTTCAAGTCCCGGATTCAGTGGCTTGAAAATACACAGAAGGCCTATATGTATGAATGCCCAAAATCCCAAAAAGAGAATGGAGAAGGGATGGTGGTGTGGCTTTCCCCTCTGGGGGATGCCTTTTCACTTTCTGTCTCCCTTGCTTTCTCCAGCAAGTGCACATGCCTGATAACAAAATTTAAATAAAAAAAAATAAAAAAGACTTTAGAAACTAAGAATTCCAAGAAGTTGACTTCCTTTTCCTACATTCTGCTGTGTCATCCCTTTGCTAAGCCAGCAGGCACAGAATACTCTCGCTGCTGCCTGGCTGGAGAGCAGCAGTCATAGGGTCACAGAAAAAGAGTGGAAATGAAAGTGACATCAGTTAGCACAACACGTTTCACTCTTGCTTCAGAAATGAGAAGTATGAGGGGACTTCAGAAAGTCATAGAAAAATGCAATTGAGGTACAAGTTTATCGGGGCCAGCAGGTGGCATGGTGGTTGGGACGGCTGGACTCCCACATGGTTGACCACGGTTCAAGTCTCAGACCTGGCAGCTTGCTCTCTTGCTTTCCTTCTTCTCTCTCTGTCTTTCTCTGGTCAACTTCAACTTCAATAAAATAAAGTAATGACAATGAAAAAAAAAAAAAAAAGGTACAAGTTTATCTTGGTGGAAAAAAAGAGAAAAATTGAAATCTATGCATAATTTTTCATAATAAGCATTTTCTATAAAGTTTTTGAAGATCTTCATATAAAATTGATATTAAAAAAAAAAGAAAAGAAAGAAAGAAAAAGGAAAAAAAAGGCTAGCTAGGTGGTGTGGTGAAAGTGGCTGGATTCCACATGGCCGACTTGTCCCGGACCTGATAGCTTGAAAAACAGATTGGGCATGTGTGCATGCATGCCTAAAATTCCAAGAGGAGAATGGAGGAGAAGAGACGGCAGTGTGGCCAGTGGGGGGTGCTTTCTTTCTCTCTCTCTTTAATGAGAGCACAAGCCCTATAGCAAAATAAATAAATAAATAAATAAGGTAAACTAATCATAATTTGTGAATAAATTGATTACAACCTACAACCACTAAGTTAAATTTCTAAAAGCAACTAGTGGTCCAGTCATAGTGGCAAGCAGGTAGTGTCATCACTTGAGAGTCTGGAGGCCATGCAGGATGCTCTAGTTTGCTTCTCGGGCCAACCTGAACACACCAGGTACATTTGTGCATGCTGTAGTCTTAGCTGGCTGGGATGCTGGGGCAAGAGGCTCAACATACGGTAAGACACTATCAAAAATACATGCTTCCCCCTTTCTCCCTCTCTCCCTCATAAAGGAGAAAAAAAAAAAAAGACTATTAGCACAAATAAGGGAGTTCAGCTGGTTGGTTACAAAGAATATCAAAATCAGGGGCTGGCAGGTGGCATGGTGGTTAAGGGTGCTGGACTCCCACATGGTCAACTGTGGTTCAAGTACCAGACCTGGTGGTTTGCTTTCTCTCTCTCTGTCTCTCTCTCTCACTCTGTCTCTCTCTGGTCAAATTAAAATAATAAATAAATTAATTAAATTAAATAAAACAATTCTAAAGACAAAAACACAAAAGAGTACTCTTAAAAAAAATCAAAATCAGGACCAACCAGTGGCACAGAGGTTGAAGCTGTTGGATCCCACATGGTCAACTGTATAGTAGAATAATATTTACAAAACATAATAAAATAATTTTACTCTAAATAACTATACAATGCTTGGAGATCAAATTAATAAGAAGTTAGGTCAGCCTGTGGCCTGGTGGTTAAGGAAGCTGATCCCACATGGCCAACTGCACAGTTCAAGTCTCAGATCTGGCAGTTTAAAAAGCATGCCAGGTATGTGCATGTGCATGCCCAAACTCCAAAAGGAAGGAGAGACAAAGTTGTCTAACCATGCCCAATGGAGGGTGCTTTCTCCCACTCCCTCTCTGTCTGTATCTCTCTAGTGAGTGCATGTGCCCTCTGGTAAATTTAAAAATAAATAGCAGGAGGTTACTGAATATACTTGAAGAAAATAATAAAAACCTTATTGAGACATTTAAAAAGATTTCATTGGGCGAGCTGGTAGCTTGGTGGTTAAGATGGCTGGATCCCACGTAGCCAAGTGCATGGTTCAAGTCTTGGACCCAGAGACTTGCAAAACAAGCCAGGCATATATGCATATGAGCCTCAAATCCCAGAGGAGAATGGAAGGAAGTGGACTGCAGCATGACCATCTCTCAGGAGGAAGTGCTTTCTCACTTTGTTTCTCTTTCTCTATGTAGCAAAATAAATAAATAAATAAATAAATAAATAAATAAATAAATATTATTTTATTAAACTAGTAAATGTGAATATTTTAAAGAAATATAAGTGCATCTACAAGTGCATTTCATTTCTAATGAAAATCACTTAGGAGTGGTATGGGGGACTTCATAAAGTGTTTGTGAAAACTACCTAGAAATTAAAAAATATGATAATAACCAGGGGAAAAAACTTCAAAAGAGAATCTTGAAAGAATACTTACCATCTTTGATATTAAATGATGTTGTAAAGCTAAAGAAATTAAAACAGGGTAATTAATTCTGCATAGACACCCAAAGGAAAATCAATAGAAGGAAAAGACTATCCAAAAGAGACCTAAATATCAATTAAAATTTAGCATATGATAAATGGGTAATTGAAATTACTAGAGAAAGGATGGGCTGTTTAATAAATGGTGTTGGAATAACTGATTAACGAATGTACACAGTCCTCTGGACTCATGTTTGATTGTTGTAATTTCTCATCCCTTAAAGTTGGGTGTGGCTATGTGACTTCCCTTGGCCAGGGACGTGTGTCACTTCTGACAATCTTCATAAGCCAGCACACAATTTTCCTTGTTCTCACTTTTCCTCTGCATGGTTCTGGAGTGAGGATGATCCAAAACGGAGACCCAGCTGGCCCACAGGAACATAGAGTGTGACAAATAAACTTTTGTTGTTTTTAGCCACTGGCTTTGGGGGCTTCTGAAAGACAGCATGACTCAGCCTACCCTGACTGATACAATCTCTATCTCATATTCCACACCTTTCAGAAGAAAAACAGGCACAACGATACATTAGAAACACAAATCACCAGAGTCAGCAGGTGGCGTGGTGGTTAAGGCGCTGGACACTTCCCCATGGCTGACCACGGTTCAAGTCTCAGAGCTGCTAACTTGCTTTCTCACTTTCCTTCTCTGTGTATGCCTTCTTTGGTCAAATGAAAATGACTGAATGAATAAATAAAATCGAATAAATAATTATAAAAAAAAAGAAAGAAACATGAATCACCAATGTTCGCTGGGAATATCTGTGCTTTCAAAGAGGGTGATAGGGAGAAGGCATTGCTTATCCAAAAGAATATGGTCCTAGGTGCAGGACTAGCTCTGCAATTTGTAGATTCCTTTGCAAAATAAAAATATAGGGTCCCTTGTTTAAAAAAAATTATTAAGGAGGGCAGTAAGTAGTATGGTGGTTAATACACTGAACTCCCACATGACCGACTGTGGTTTGAGTCCCCAACCTGATGGCTTGCTTTTTTACTTCCCCTCTCTGTCTCTCTCTGGTGAGCACACATTCCCTATAAATAAATAAATAAATAAATAAATAAATAAATAAATAAATAAATAAATAAATAAGTAAGTAAGTAAGTAAGTAAGTAAGTAAGTAAGTTTAGAAAATGATTAAAAACTGGAAGATGGCGACAGCAGAGCATTAAGCCAACTGTGGAGTCCTTGTGAGTGGGAGTCCCTGTGCTATTACCCCAGTCACGCACCCCTGCAGCCGGCCCTGGTTGTGTGTAATTGATGTGTCTGCATCTCTCCTTTTCTCCCAGGTCAGTTTTCTTATTACTGTGCCACAGGGCAGGGAGGTTGATGTCTGTGGTTCATTCGTGAAGTCTTTACTCAAATGTTGTCTTTTCAGTGACATGCTTATCTTTGACCATGCCGTATTTTCCTCCTTCATACTTATCACCATCTATCATAGTATATGTTTTATTCATTTATCTTATTTATATGAATTTCCCTACTAGAATATAATCCACAAAGGCACAGATTTTTGTCTATTTTGGTCATGTGTATCCTCATCACCTAGGGTAATACCTGTAAGGAACTACGCAGTAATTATTTGTTGAAATAATGACTAAATGATTTTAATGACTATCAACCAGAGGCTAACAGGCACCTGCTCATTGCTGGGTCCATCCATACTACAGAACTGAGCGATGGTCTCTTGAGTCACTGCAATGTGTCCCGCATCATCGGGACACATCATCCTCCAGACCACATCTGGGGTAGGGCCCTCGGGACACTGTCCAGTAAAGGAAACCCTAATAGCATGCAGAATGGCCTCTCAGGATGGAAAGAAGTTGAGCTCCTGTAGGAAAAGTTTCTTTTTAGGGGCCAGGCAGTAGTTCAGCAGTAAAATCCGACGCTCTGCAAGGCTGATCCACATGAGAAGGTTCTGGGCTCACATCCGGAGACCTCCCTGAGTATGCCAGGCATGTGTGCGTCCATGATCCAGGACAGTCTGACACCGGGGGTCAATTCTAGCATCGAGGTCCTGTTGAGAGTGCTGTTTCTCTTTCTGCCTAGCCGTCTCTCGCTCATGGAAGAAATGATTTAAAAAAAAAAAGATTCTGGGATCCAGCAGATGGTGTAGTGGTTACATCTCTGGACTCCCTCATGACCAACTGTGATTTCAAGCCACTTGGACTCAGTGGATTGAAACTCACACTGGGTGCTTGTGCATGCATGTCTGAGATCCCAGGAGGAGAATGGAGGAAATGGGATTGTGGCGTGCTCATCTCCCCTGAGGAGTGATTTCTCACTTTCCCTCTCACGGTCTCTGTCTTTGTCTCCCTCTCTCTGTTTGGCAAGTGCACATACCCAGAAGCAAAAGCCTCTACAAAAAAAGAAAAAAATATTGTTCATTCTATTTTTATTTTTTAGATTTTTGCCATAGGGCATGTGCGCTCACTGGAGAGAGACAGAGAGAGGGAAAGTGAGAAATCACCCCGAGAGAGAGTGACCACACTGTAATCTCTCCTCTACTCTCTTCTTGGGATTCTTTTTCTTTAAAAAGAAATTATTTAATTTAATTAATTTATTTAAATTTGACCAGAGAGGGACAGAGTGAGAGAGCGTAAGAGAGATGGAAAGTGAGAAAGCAAGTCACCAGGTCTAGGACTCGAACTGTGGTTGGCCATGTGGGGGGAGTCCAGTGCCCTTAATCACCATGCTGCCTGAAGGCCCCTCGCCTCGGATTCTGAGCACACACACACATGTCTGACATATTTTTCAAGCAGAGAGATTCAGAACCCAAGCTGCACAATTATCCATGTGGGATCCAGCTGCCTTAACAACCAGGTCACAAGCTGGCCCCATTCAGGAAAATTGAAGGTGAAAATTAAGGGTGAAAATGAAAAAAAAATTTTTTTTTTAGCTCAAATGGACTAAACAGTAAAAGAGAGTTTGGGGACTTCCATAGCAAAATAGTCCCCTATCCAGGGCTTGGATGATAACCGGGGCTAGTTTCTTTTTCTGCCTCAGCACCATCTCTGAATGTAGTCTCCCTTCCTAGGCAGCTGGAGCAGCACCAGTAATTACGGGCTACGTCCTTCCTCGTTCGTAGCCTTCTCTTCCTGGGGCTACCACGAAGGAGGGCTTCCTTCCAGGAAAGCCAAGCAGAGGCCTCCCCAGACCTCTGCTGGGTCCCTTAGGGTTTCCTGCCCACAAAGGCCAGAGGAATGCCTATGATGTCTTAAACCAATCAGGGTCCGTGTGGAAACTTGATCCCCTCCATACTGCATGGCTGGGAATGGGATGGTGATGAATTAACCAAATAAAATTGGTCACAGATGATAAAAGGAGATGAATGGATACTAAGGAGACATCACGATCCCATCACTGTTGTGTTTTTTATCTACTGTATATCAGTCGATCCTTTCAGTATTTGGCGAGCGCCATAATGAACCTCGCAATGTGGATCAGGTTGTCCCTGAATTGGTGATTCAGGCACAAGTGGCTTAATAAGGAAGGGGATAGGATGACTGGGGTGTAAGTTACACTGCAGGGAAAGGAACTTGCCTATTGTACCCCGACCTCAGTCTTTGGCTAAAGGCCATGGGGACCTTAAAGCTCAGAGACACCTCCAGCTATCCAAGCAGTCACAGAGGATCCTATGCTCAATGGCCTTTTTTGGATGGTTGCTGGGGCAGGTCATGCACAACAAAGACGCAGGATAGGAGTGCACGAAGCTAGTCAAAGATGGGCTTCAAAAGAGTCTACCACAAGGTGCTACTGGAGCTCTGCTCTGAAAGCTAGTGCCAGGACCAGCAGGCCAAGGGGGACCTGAGAGCAAAGTAGGGGTGACGGTTGTAACTTGAAGAGTTACTATCAAGAGTGCCCACATACGGCCAGCTGTTGACATGGTGTTGTTGTTGGATCCCAAATGGCCAGTTGTACAGGCACTTTCTGAACCTAGCAGCTTGAAAAACATGCCAGGCACATGTGCATACGTGATTAAAATCCCCAAAATAAAGAAGTGAAGAAAAAGGGACTATGTATGACCATGTTCCATGTCCCTTTCTGCCTCTCTGGTGAGTACATGCTTCTTGTAGTAAAAAAAAATTTGTTTTATTTTGTTTTTCCCTTTCTCTCTCTCTGGTCAAATTAAAATAATAATAATAATAATAATAACAACAAATGAAATATATATATATAAAATTTGGGAAAGTACATATTAGGGGAAACTAATGGTTAGAGAAGGGTTATTTAGTTTAGAATGGCTGGTGCCCTCTCCAGTGATAATAATAATTGAGAATCATTCTCCTCTTCCTAGTATTGAGAGTGAGACACCTTAAAATGGAAATCTGTACCCTGCTTTTATGCAGTCATGGGGAGGATAGAAAGTTCTTCCTGTGTCTGCTCTTTCTTAGTTACCTTCACCATGAAATAATTATGTCGATGTTAACATCTTATTACTTAGGAATTTTTATGTGAAATAGCTCTCAACACTATCTAAACTCAGCAGACTTTTTGTTTTTATGAACACACTTATTGTTCCAATACTGTTCTCTTTCCAGGCTTACTATTGCCATGCTTGCGTAAGATTGAACAAAGCAGGACAACTCTGTGGCCTTCTGGATAAGGCAGCTGGATCCCACAGAGCCAAACACACAGTTCAAATTCCAGACCCAGCAGCTTAGAAACAAGCCAGGCACGGGAACCAGCAGTTAGTGTAATGGCTATGTCACTGGACTCCCACGTAGTCGACTGCGGTTCGCATCCCAGACCCAGTGGCTTAAAACTCACGCAGGGCGCGTGTGCATGTGTGCCCAAGATTCTGAGAGGAGAATGGAGGAGAAGGGATTGCGGCGTGGCCATCCCCCCTGGGGGGTGATTTCCTGCTTTCTGTCTCTCTGTCTGTCTGTCTGGCGAGTGCACGCGCCCTATAGCGAAAACCTCTTCAAAAAAAAAAAAAAAAAAGAAAAGAAAAACAAACAAGCCAGGCACGTACGTATGCATGCCCAAAATCCTGAAAGAAGAGATAGAGGAGAAGGGATTATGTTATGACCATTTCTCATGGGAAGGGGTACTTTCTTTTCTTTACTTTTCTTTTTTTTTTTTTGGAGAGGTTTTTGCTATAGGGCGCATGTGCTCGCCAGAAAGACAGAGAGAGACAGAGAGACAGAAAGTGAGAAATCACCCCTCAGGGGGATGGCCATGCCGCAATCCCTTCTCCTCCATTCTCCTTTTGGGATCTTGGGTATGCACGCATACGTGCCCAGTGTGAGTTGAAGCCACTGGGTCCAGGACTTGGACCACAGTCAACTACATGGGAGTCCAGCAACATAGCCATTATGCCAACTGCTGGTCCTGGGAAAGGGTACTTTCTTCTCTCCCTGTCTCTCTGTCTCTCTCTGGTGAGTGCATGAATTGTCTAGGAAAAAAAAATTTGAAGTGACTCCAGGGGCCAGCAGACGCCATGGTGGTTGGGATGCTGGACTCCCATGTGGTCAATTGTGGTTCGAGTCCCAGACTTGGTGGTTCATTTTTCCACTTTCCCTTTCTCTCACTCTGGTAAAATTGAGGAATAAAAAATAATAATGAATAAAATTAAATAAATGAATAATTCTTTTTAAAAATAGAAGTGACTTCAGGTGACCATGAGGTCATCCTGCTTTCCTTATCATAGAATTTAGCCAGTCACTTCTTTTTTTAAAAAAAAAATATTTATTTAATTTTATTTATTCACTCATTTATTTTAATTTGACCAGAGAGAAAGACAGAGAGAGAGGGAAAGGGACAAAGTAAGCCACTGGGTCCAGGACTTGAACCGTGGTCAGCCATGTGGGAATGTCCAGTGTGCCTTAACCACCATGCCACCTGCTGGCTCTACCAGTCACTTCGATCCAAGACCCCTTGCTCCTCTCCCTTCCCATTTGTGAATTTCCATAGAAGCCCTTATGATCTTTTTTTTTTAAAGAGAGATTTTTGTTACAGTCCTTTTTTTTTTTTACATCCCATTGGCCAGCACTTACTCACATGGTAAGTGTACTTGCTGGAGAGAAAGAGACAGACAGAGAGACAGAATGAGAAATCACCCCCTGAGGGATAGCCATACTGCAAACCTTTCTCCTCCATTCTCGTCTCGGGATTTCGGGCATGAGCATACATGCATTGGTGTGAGTTTTAAGACGCTGGGCCTGGGACTCAAACTGCAATTGACTACGTGGGAGTCCAATACATAACCATTATTATACCATCTGCTAGTCTCAGAAGTCCTTAGGATCTTTGAGGGCCTTGTCTTTCTTTCCCCCTAAAGAATTATTTATTTAATGCTATTTCTCATTATTATTATTTTCTTAATTTACTACAGGGCACCTGTGCTCACCAGAGAGAGAGAGAGACAGAGAGAGAGAGAGAGAGCGAGAGAGAGCTCTTTGGTCTGGGACTCAAACTGTGATCAGCCATGTGAGAGTCCAGTACCTTAACCACCATGCCACCTACTGGTCCCGAGGCCCTTTTTTAAAATAAATACATTTTTAAAAAATCAGTGGGAATCACTTTAGTAGCCAACCAACTCCAAGTGGTGTAGAGGCCTTCCCGCAGACTTGGCAGGCTGAGCGGGACCTTGAAGACAGGTGGCAGTGACACTCAGCAGATGGGATCACAAATCTATAAACATGTTAAAGATAGACACCACCTCCCTCGAGGGTCTTCACAGATGGATATATTTTGGTACTTTTTCTTCTGTGTTTTTTTCTTTTTTTAAAAGTTGCTTTGTTTGGGCCAGCTGACCACAGGATGGTTAGGGAGGCTGGATCCCATACGGCTCACTGAGCAGTTTGAGTCCTGGACCTGTGGCTTGGGAAGCATACTGGGTGTGCGCGCGCGCGCGTGTGTGTGTGTGTGCCCAAAATCCTAGGAGGAGAATGGAGAGGATGGTTGCGTGGTCATTCCCCCCCAGGGGTGCTCTCTCACTTTCTCTCTCTCTCTCTCTCTCTCTCTCTCTCTCTCTGTCTCTTTCCAGTGAGTGCATGCACCCTACAGCAAATTTAAAAAGTAAAAAACATATAAAATGTTGAAAGTTTATTTATTTATTTCTTCCATGAATGAGAGAGAGAGAGAGAAAGAGTGAGAGAGAGACAGCACCCCACAAGGTCTGGATGCCTTGATCCAGCCCCAGTTTTGGCCAGCCTGGATCATGGGCGAGTGCATGCTCAGGGTACTCAGGGATGTCTCGGACTAGAATCAGGAACCTTCCCAGGTGGGAACACCTCCTGGAATGTCACATTTCACTGCTGCACCAGCGTCCGGCCCTCCTTGTGCTAGCCGCCACTCAGGTCTGTTTCTGTGTACACTCTTAGATGATTAATTAGTATCTCCTACCCTGATTCCTAGACCTTCGGAAGGTTTCAGCTGCTTTGAGAGCAGATATAAAATAAAACAAAATAAAATAGGGGCCAGGAGGTGGCATGGTGGTTAAAAATGTTGTATTCCCACATAGCTGACTAGGGTTCGAGTCCCAGACCTGGTGGCTTGCTTACGTCCTTTCCCTTTCTCTCTCTCTCTCTCTGGTCAAATTAAAATCAAATAATAATAATAACAAATGGAATTAAATAAATAATTCTTTAAAAATAATAAAGTAAATAAAAGAGCAAGAGGGAGTCTTACAGTACTACATGAGGAAGGGTGGCCCAGGAGGTACTCTGACGTGTAGATGCTCCCTACACAGACTAGCAAGGCCACCCAAAGTGGGGCTGTCAGGCCTCTTTAAATGAGGAAGCAAGAGCATGAATGAGTCAGTAATTTCTTGTGTTTAATTTCTGGTTTGATTTCCTGTAAAAGAACTCAGAAAACCTCTATGTCAGCGTCTGCTCATCGCAATGCTGTAAGTGGTTCAAGTGAACTAGAGGCCAAACCTAGTGTCTCCCAGGTTTTGAGAAAACCATAGAGTACAACAAGGAAAGCCACTGTCCCCACTTGGGCAAAGCAGACTAAATTTTTTTTTTTTTGAGAGGTTTTCGCTATAGGGCGCGTGCGCTCGCCAGACAGACAGAGAGAGACAGAGAGACAAAAAGCGAGAAATCACCCCCCAGGAGGGATGGTCACGCCGCAATCCCTTCTCCTCCCTTCTCCTCTCGGGATCTTGGGCACGCATGCACACACGCCCTGCGTGAGTTTTAAGCCACCGTGTCCATCACGCCACGCGAACTGCTGTCGACTACGTGGGAGTCCAGTGACATAGCCATTACGCTAACTGCTGGTTCCCAAGGATGGATCATTTTAACAGTATTTCATTTTTTAAGAAATAATTCTTTTATTTGACTTTATTTACTTATTTATTTTAATTTGACCAGAGAGGAACAGAAAGAGAGAGAGAGAAAAAAAACAAGCTGCCAGGTCCGAGACTTAAACCACGGTCAGTCATGTGGGAGTCCAATGCCCTTAACCACTATGCCACCTGCCAGCCCCAATCTTAATAGTATTTCTAAAAGGTGCTATTTTTTAACATTTATATATTTTTAAAGTTATTTTATTTAAGCTCATTTTATTTATTTATTTACTTACTTATTTTATTTTGACCAGAGAGGGACAGAGTGAGAGAGAGAGAGAAAGTGAGAAAGCAAACCGCCAGGTCCAAGACTCGAACTGCGGTCGGCCATTTGGGAGTTCAGCACCCTTAACCACTATGCCACCTGTCAGCCCCAATTTTAACAGTATTTCTAAAAGCCTTTTTTTTTTTTTAAGAATTATTTTATTTAACTTTATTTTATTCATTTACTTATTTTATTTTGACCAGAGAGGGACAGAGTGAGAGAGAGCGAAAGTGAGAAAGCAAACCTCCAAGTCTGAGACTTAAACCATGGTCAGCCATGTGAGAGTCCAGCGCCCCCAACCATCACGCCACATGCCAGCCCCTAAAAGGCTTTTTGGTATGTATCTTTTCAATAAAAATTTTGGTTATGGAAATTGCCATGCAACCCAGAACAATTCCTAATGTTAAGTTTGAAAACTGGTATTCACAAAAGCCTGTGTTCTGTGTGTGGTTATGTATAAAATAAGTTCAAATAATTTTAAAAAACCTGAAATTAAAATATGCAAAATATGCAAAGATCTCTCAAAAATCTCTCAAAAAAAAAAAAAAAAAAAAAAAAGATCCATCCTCTCAACATCCTATCCCAGTCTTGTCTCTTTGGAAAAAATAAAATCTACCAACATATAAATACCTGTATTTACCATATATGGGTAAATAACATCTCATAAAGAAATAAAACTTCTCTATATTTTCTACATCTCCCTTTCTCTAAATGCACATGTTAATGTCTGTATTCATCTTGCTATCTGTATCACTGTATTTATACAGCTCTATATCCTTATAGAGACTGAGTGTTCTTCATCAGAGATGTCTGGGACCAGAACTGTTTTGGATTTCAGATTTTAGAATATATATATATATATATATATATATATATATATATATATATATATAGAAGGTGGTATACTGGGGATTGGACTCAAGTCTAAATATAAAATATATTTATGTTTGGGAACCAGCAGTTAGCATAATGGCTATGTCACTGGACTTCCACGTAGTCGACCGCGGTTCGCGTCCCGGACCCTGTGGCTTAAAACTCACGCCGGGCGCGTGTGCGTGCGTGCCCAAGATCCCGAGAGGAGAATGGAAGAGAAGGGATTGCGGCGTGACCATCCCCACTGGGGGATGATTTCTCGCTTTCTGTCTCTCTGTCTCTCTCTGTCTGTCTGGCGAGCGCATGCGAAAAACCTCTCCCCCCCCAAAAAAATATATATATTTATGTTTCATATACACATTATACACATAGCCTGAAAGTAATTGTATATAATATTGAGTCATTAGAAGAGTCATGATGTGGGATTGGCAGGTGACATGTTGGTTAAGGCATTGTACTCCCACATGGCCTACCATAGTTCAAGTCCCAGACCTGGTAGCTTACTTTCTCACTTTCCCTTTCTCTCTGTCTCTCTCTGGTCAAATTTTAAAAATAGTAATAAATGGAATTAAATGAATAAATAATTCTTAAGAAAAAAGATTTTAAAAATGAAAAAGTCATTATGTATTTTTTAATGTTTTTTAAAATTTACTTTTGAAGCCTATGAATGGATAAATTCCAAAATAGTAACAATACAGAGTACTTAACAATATTTTAATATTTTTTTTTTATCCAATAGTGTGCCTTTGTATTAAAAAAAAAACAACAACGAATACACTGGATTAAAGCAACAATACTCTTAATTCCAAGTCAATGCATGAATATTTTTAATATCTATTTTGAGAAGGAAGCAAAGAAAATTAATTTTCTTGAACACTTTATTTCCATTCAGAGCTTAACAATTACATAACTTCACATTATTCTGTCACAAATGAATGGCCTACCTAAGTAGCTAAAATCAGAAAGTAATTATAAGTCAATGGAATCTATAAAGTTAATATAAGACAATAACTATACCAATACATATATCAATTGGGCCATACTAGAAATATGCTGAAATTACATATTATTTTATTTAACTTTATTTTATTTATTTATTTTTAACATTTGACCAGAGAGGGACAGAGTGAGAGAGAGAGAGAGAGAGAGAGAGGGAAAGCAAGAAAGCAAGCCAGGTCCAGGACTTGAACCGTGGTTGGACATGTAGGAGTCCAACACCCTTAACCACTATACCACCTGCTGGCCCAAAATTACATTTTATAAAAGAACAATGTCCTTGGGCAGAGAAGAAAGAGGGTTCATATTATCAAACATTATTAAGAAGATGGTAGGTAAAATAAACAAAACTGGCCTACACTTCTGACCAAATCAAGGAGACAAGAAGAGGCCACCATCATAGTTGATGCAGTGGTGAGAGCACAATTGTCACTCTGCCACACACTGGTTGGCTACCTCAAAGCTCAGAATCAGGCTCTCCCACCATTCTGATGCTCTCCCACTCAGTTTCCTTACATGGAACATAAACCAACATGCATGATAACAACAGAATATATTATATCTATATATTTGTATTTATCAGAGAGTTAGCAAACAATGGGGAGAAACTAGTACAGCCACACTGACATCAGGCCATTTCAATACCCCTGAAAATAGGGGCTACAAGAAGTCATTAAGGAATGATATTCAATGAATTGTATCTTTTTTTTTTTTTTTTTTTTTTTTTGGAGAGGTTTTTGCTATAGGGCACGTGCGCTTGCCAGACAGACAGAGAGAGACAGAGAGATAGAAAGTGAGAAATCACCCCCCAGGGGGGATGGTCACGCCGCAATCCCTTCTCCTCCATTCTCCTCTTGGGATCTTGGGCACGCACGCACATGCGCCTGGCGTGAGTTTAAGCCACCGGGTCCGGGACTCGAACCACGGTCGACTACGTGGGAGTCCAGCGACATAGCCATTACGCTAACTACTGGTCCCAAAGAATTGTATTATCTAATGTAACTTATAAAACAAGCAAAATCAGTAACCCTCCATGGAAAAAGCCATAGTATTTGAAATTAGGAATGTTTTCATGCTGATTTTTATCAAAGTGGTACTCCAACCCATTATGTTGGAACAAATTCCAAATGTACACTTACTTACATTACCTCAATTTAATAATCCAATACATGATTTAAAAAAAAAGACAAACAATGAAAACAGCATCATATAGCACCATAGCTTTGTCTGGCTCCCTCTGGACAAGATCTTCAGTTTTCCCATAGTTTTACCTAAAAATCCAGTTATGAGGTCAAATCAGGAATCCGTTTCAGCTAATAATTTATTTCAATGTTTAATTTCATGACCTATTTCAATGGAAAGAGATTTTATGGAAGTTACTTTGTTCTGCAGACTTTCAGGAAGTCTCACCTTTTCTTCTTCACAGGCACTGTAACCACCATTAGCATAGCCATAGTTGCCATAGTTGCCAGGAGGCACTCCTTCACCAGGGCCACCGGAACACCAACTTCTTCCCCCCGAGTGTTATGACATTGGTCTATGTTTTTCTACGCAAACATGTGTTATGACTTTTCCGACGACTCACTATTTATGTGTTGTAGCATTTTAACTGCAATATGAGGCCAGGTGTGGAATTTTTCAATTGTGGTGTCACGATAATGATTAAAAAGGTCAGGATTTGGAGCTGGCCCGGTAGCCTAGTGGTTAAGGGAGCTGGATCCCATATGGCCAACCACTGTTCGATTCCCATTCCTAGTGGCTCCCAAAACACACTAAGGTCATGTGCGTGCTTGCCCCAAATTCTGATAGGACAGATAAATGGAAGAGATTACACATGACCATCTCCCATGGGAAGTGAGTTCTCTCTCCCTCTCTCTCTGTCTCTGGCAAGCTTGCATGCCCTCTGGCTACTAAACAAAATAGGAAAAAAATGGGCAGCCTATGGCATGCTGGTTAAGGCAACTGGATCTCATATGGCTGACTTAGCAATTCTAGTCCTTGACCCCATGTCTTGAAAGATGCACTGGGTGCTTGTGCGTGCGTGTCCAAAATCCAGAGAGGGGGAAAGGTATAGGAAAGGGGATTACAGCATGACATTCTCCCATGAGGGGTGCTTTCTCACTTTCCCCCTATCTCTCACTCCATGTCTCCCTCTGGAGAGCACATGTACCCTCTGGCAAATTAAAAAATTATAAAGGAAGCAAGTTTAAGATTTTGGAGCCTTTCGTGTTTCAGATTAGGGATGCCCAGCGTGTATGTCTATTCATGGCTCCTTCTTTCTCCAGCTCCCCTTCTCCATGTGCACACCCATCTCTGCATCTGTCTGTAATTGTGTGCTCTCGACCATCCATGCCCTGCTATAGGCCACACTCCGCCCAGTGAGGCATACTTCCCTAGCCGAAGCATTCGTTAATGGCTGCGGTCAGATGTATTTCCACTCCTGAAGTCTCGCCATCAATCCTGGGACATCCAAAGACATGATCGATTGACTTTAGGGTGCCTCCTAACAACCGCTCCATCACCATTCACCAGGACAAGGGCCTTGTCAGCTCCTGGAAAATAAAGAAAAACAAACAATCACAAAATCCCATACATTTTACATGAACATGTTTCTTTTCTTCTGCCATATTTGCTCCACAGCAACAACAACAACAAAAACTTGCCTGGTTATTCACACAGAATAAGCAAAAATCCTTTTATGCAAATGTGTGTTGGGTCTTCACCCAATACTTAAATATTGCTTTCCACTTACACCTGGATGAGTGGGACTACTGTGGTGGAAGAATACCATCTGTCACCTGCCTCAGGCCTCAGCTCACCTGGAACAGGAGCGTAGTAGAGTAGATAAACTGGGCAGAGAGATTCCTGGGTGACGGAGACAGCTTGGCCAGGGTTCTCCTCCTGGCTCTGTCATTCTTCTGATTATCTATTGGGTTGTCGAAAAAGTCATGACATATTTTTCTATGCAAAAGCGTGTCTCGACTTTTCCAATGCATTACAAATGAACCTAACACTTGGTGGCTAAACAAGTGACATGCTTCTGTGAGTTGGCTGGGCTCAGCTCTGCAGTTCCTCCTTCAGGTCTCTCATGCTGTTGGTTAGGGTCACAGTTATGTAAAGAATCAACTGGGGGAGGCCGACTGGTGGCATGCTGGTTGAGAGTGCTGGACTCCCACATGGTCAGCCATGGTTCAAGTCCTGGACCTGGTGGCTTGCTTTCCCACTTTCCACTTCTCTCTCTCTGGCTCTGTCCCTCTCTGGTCAAATTAAAATTAATTAATTAGTTAATTAATTAAAAAGAATCAGTTGGGACCAATTTCAGGATGGCTCCTTAGAGGGCTGGCAGTTGATGTTAAGCTGCTGCAGATCCAGCTGGGGCAATCAATGGGGCCTGTTTGCAGTCCTTCCAGTCGGCTTGGGAGTCCTCATAGCACGGCAACTGGATCTGACAGGGAGTATCTCAAGAACCAATGTCCCAGGGCCAGAAGGTGGCATGGTGGTTAAGGTGCTGGACTTCCACATGGCCAACCACGGTTTGAGTCTGTAAGCAGCGGCTTGAAACTCACGCCATGTGTGGGTGCATGCCCCAAATCTTGAGAGAATAGAGGAGGAGGGATTGTGGCATGGCCGGTTGGGGGTGATTTCTCAATTTTTGTCTCTTTGTCCTCTAGCACGTGCATGTAGCAAAAATAATAATAATAATAATAATAATAATAGTAATAATTCTCAAAATAAAAAAAAAGAACAAATGCTTCAACAATATCTAGTGTTATGAAATTCAGAGGGGAGAATGTGGTTAACAACTCATATGTAATGTTTCCAATGGCTCAGCTAGTGGATGTGCTAATTACCTGGATTTCGTCATTACACATCATATTCATGTACTGAAAAATGACATAACAATTGTCATGTTAATAAAAAATTGTTAATTTAAAAAAAGCGAGCAAATGTTCGGAGGCATGAGAGCTGCGAAACTTTCTAAGACTGAGCCCTGAGGGGGTGGGTGCGTTTGGTGCAGCAGTGAAAGGAAGCACTCCATGAGGCCGGCCCCCCAGGGAGGTTGCTGGTTTGTGTCCAGAGGCCTCCCTGAGTACTCCCGGCACTCATGTGCCCATGATGTGGACTGGGTGGGCTGCGGGTGGATTGTGGCTCCAGGCCCCTGTTGGGGTGCTGTATCTCCCTCTCTGGCCCTCACTCGCTCTGTATGTCTCTCTGACTCATGAAAGAAGGAAAGAAATGAACTGAAACAAAGAAAAAACTGGAGCCCTGAAGCTCCAAAATGTTCCTCCACTCTAAGTTACTAAGTAAGACCAGCCCTGATTCAAAGAAAGGGGAATTAGACTTTCCTGCTTCAAGTGCGTTATAGTTCACTTATAGGGAGGGGTGGATATGGAAGTGGTGGCCATCTTCAGAGATAACTTACCTTTGAGTGATAGGTCATAAGGAACTAATGAACAAGTAGTTGGTTTTTTTTTTTTCCCTTTGGTCAGGAATTGGGCATGCCTGGTGGTTCTTTTATTTTTAATTTATTTTTTAAAAAAGAATTCTTTATTTAATTCCATTTGTTATTACTATTTTAAAATTTGACCAGAGAGAGACAGACAAAGAGAGAAAGGGAAAGGGAGAAAGGAAGCCGCCAAGTCCGGGACTTGAACTGTAGTCAGCCATGTAGGAACCCAGCGCCCTTAACCACCACGCCACCTGCTGGCCCCGCCTGGTGTGTTCTTGAAGCTGCCAGTGCTGGGACCCAAACTGTGTGATTGGCCACATGTGCTCTGACTCCTTTAACTTGCAGGCCACAGGGCTGGCCCCAAGCAGATATTGATCTCCCGCCTCACACAGGTCTGTAGGAGGAGCAGCAAGGCCACCAAAATGCCTAAGACGCAGTTTCTCAACAACGAGCAGTTTCTCGACAACTAGGGCTCCTTGTGAGTTAAGAGATGAGAATGATATAGCGGATGGTGTCGTTGGTGGAACTGAGAGGGGGGTCTCTCTTTCTCAGTCTCAAAGCCACACCATAGGAACAATACAAGGCTGATTCCAAACTCCTTTCAGGGCCCAGGGGTCACACTGCGTGATGAGACACACCAGGAGAAGGAGTCCCAAAGAAGGATTCACTAAATGCTTCCAGAAGAAAGAAGAGTGAAGGCATCACTTGATGGAGGTTGGTGTCTCCAATTTGGAATGCGTATGCTAAACGTGTAGAAGGGCCATCTGTGGCATGGTGGTCAAGGTGGCTAGATCCCACATGGCCGACTGCATGGTTCAAGTTCAGAACCAGCAACTTGCGAAACGTGCCTGGTATATGTGTGTGTGCCCAAAAATCCTGAGAAGAGAACGGAGGAGAAAGGATTATAGTGTGGCCATCACCCCTGAGGGGTGATTTCTCACTTTTCCCTCTCTCTTTCTCTCTGTCTCTCTCCAGTGAGTGTATGCACCCTATAGCAAAAAAAAAAAAAAAAAAAAAAAAAAAAAAAAAAAAAAAAGCACAAAACTGGGGTCAGGTAGTAGTGACTCAGTGGTAATGCAACTAACTGGATCCACATGGGAAAGCTCCTGGGTTCATGTTCCAGAACCTTCTGAGTGCCCATGACCCACGTCAGCTGGGATAAGGGTAGATTGTGGGATGAGGACACTGTTCAGGTGCCTGTCTCTCTCTTTCTCTCTCTCTCATGGAAACAAACAAACAAATAAATAAATAAAATAAAAATAAAAGCTAAACTGAAAATGTCCTAGGATTAAGTATTTGATGCGACTAGGACACCAGTTGTAAACACAGCCAAGCGTTCCCCCTGCTAGCAGCAGGATATGTGGAGGGAATGTCTGCCGGTGCTGAAAGAACAGGCAAAGGGATTCTCAGTTGTCCTCCCACCCCCTGTGCTATTCTTCAGCCTGTTGCCCATGGTGATAGTCTACACTTTAATACATCCTTCCTTGGCTTTCCTTCTTTGTCTCACTTCCCCACTTATCGGAATCACATCTAGAATCCAGAGTTCCTGTTACACCATGAGGCCAACTGGAATCCCTTCCAAACAAACTGTGGGGGAAAGTTATGATACATTTTTGCATAGAAAAATATGTCGTGACTTTCCCAATGACCTAATATTGACACCAGAATCTCCGTTGTAGACACTCAAGCTAAAACATGGTGGGCCATTAGCTTTATTATGAAATCACTAGGAACACCAGGAAGCATTAAACAGGGGCTCAGATGTGCGTGGGCTGGCAGCTGGGGGCCCTGGAAGTGGGGTTAGGGGACCGGAAACAAACAGATAGGTTGGGAGATGAATATACTCATGTCCTTGAGGGGTGATGGGAGCTGACCCAGGCTGGTGACATTCCATCTGCCATGGGAGAAGCTCAAGGTGTAACCTCATGTATCACAAGTGTGAGTAAGACCAGAAGGGGCTTCCCTGGATATGTTTCGGGTTTGGCATTTTTGTTTTTAAAGAAATGCTCTCTTTTCTCTGCTCCTAGCCTTGCGTTTTCCAGGATGTGCTGAGACTCTAGCACAAAGAGACACGTCACATCCTCCATCAGGGAAAGAGTGTGTCCTCCAAAGAGGAGTGACTCATCCTAGACTGGCCGACGGAGTGGCCCAAAGCTGCCCTGAGACTTGGCTGGCCAGTCCCTGGCTGACCCAGAGGAAATGTGCCAGTGTGCAGTGATGCGTCACCTGCTGGGTTTACTGGCCTTCACTGGCCTGACCGTGACTGAGCAAGGCTGTGAGCTTCCCCAGTCTGGGCCAAAGATAAGCATGTGGGCCAAATAGAGCTGGGGTGAAGGATGAGGCCTGAGCAGAATAGCAAAGCTGGGAATGCTGTTCTGGGTGTCCCAGGGTCTCCGTGCAGCCCACCCCCCAGCGTGGTGCTGATGTCTCCAGTGGAGTTCTGATATGACCCATAGCTGTGGATCTAGCATGGTGAGATACCTCCAGGGCCCCCAATGCTAGCTCCTACACATCTGAGCCCCTGTTTAAAGATTCTGGTGCTCTAATTGGCTTCAAATTGAAGGTAATTTTACCCTGTCTTAGCTTGTTTTTTTGGTTTGTTTTGTTTTACTTTTGCTTTTGCCAGAGGGCACGTGTGCTTGTCTGAGAGAGAGAGAAAGAAAGCACACCCTAATGGAATGTGGTCACTCCTCAATCCCTTCTCCATCCTGTTTGGATTTTAGGCACATATGCACTCATGCTCCATGTGATTTCCAAGCTACCAGGGCCAGGATTTGAACCCTGTGAGCCACGTGGGATCCATCTTCCTTCACCACTAGGCTATGTGACTGGCCATTGCCTTGGATTTCTACAGAGGAGAGTCTGAGTACAGGCAGTTGGTTGGGAAGTGATTCCAAGAGGAGGTGGGACAGTGAGACAGCGAAGGAGGGTGCTCTGAAGTACAGATCATCACTGTGGGCAGCAGGTTCAGTCCTGCTGGGAACCTTCTGAGGGGCTGTGCAGAAGACGCTTACGAATCATCTGGTGAGAGGTGTGAAAACCGAGGATTTACTCACTGACTTCTGCACTCATTGTTCGAAGGTCATCCTTGGGATACTAACCAGCATGTCCAGACTACCAATGTACCCAGGCTGGGCAGGTTTTCGAGGTGCTGGAGAAAACCCGGAGGTTTTGAAGGTGTGAGCATGTCAGCTGACCCGGAACTGCCCACCATGCTGCAGATAATTACAGCCGCACAAGCAGTGAGTCAGAGCACCTGTGGTCCGATCTGTGGGCTGGGCACTTCCTGCCCTAAGACTGAGCCTGTCCCAACCCAGTCATTAGACAGGTCCTGACCTTAATCCAATTATACCAGAAGCATCCCCGCATGTGTCCAGGAAACCTGGGAAGCAGGTGTGATGAATGGCAGAATTGGCCATGTGGGATCCAGCGCCTTAACCACCATGCCACTTGTTGGCTCCCATGTATGGACTCTTGTTTGAAGAGTAGTCTGGCTCCTTGGGAGAGGAAACAAAGGATGCTGAAGAGGCCTACTCCATCATGAAGGGATTTTTCTTGCTTAGCTGCTCAGCGTGTTCTTCCCCATAACCCTAAAGATCTTCCTAGTCTGTCCCTGAGGAAACGATGCAGGATCCGAAGAGGAATGTACCTGTCAGAATGAAATATCAGAAATAGGGAAAAGCGAGCATTTGTCAAGAGTGACTGGGTCATGCATGCTTTTGAATAGAAGGGACACTTGGGTTGAGGAACTTAAATAATTGATTAAAGGGGTGGCAGGTGGCTGACTGCAGTTTGAGTCCCGGACCTGGTGGCTTGCTTTTTCACTTTCCCCTTCTCTGTTTCTTTCTGGTGAGTGCACATGCCCTATAGCTAGTTGAAAATAAAATAAAATGAGTAATTTTTAAAGCATTATTTTATTTAACTGTATTTATTTTAATTTGACCAGAGAGGGACAGAGTGAGAGAGAGAAAGTGAGAGAGCAAGCCACCAGGTCTGGGACTCGAACAGCAGTCGACCTTGTGGGACTCCAGTGCCACCTGCCAGCCCCACAATAAATAATTCTTTGGAAGAATAACTGATTAAGTGAATCTGAATCTAGACCTTTCACATGTTCATGAAATTTAATCTTATTTGTTCACTCCACTGTTCTAACCCATAGGGATTGCCCTAAAATCTGGTATTATCATCTAATGTACTAACCATTCCTTAAAAATTTGAGTTGTGGGACCAGCAGATAATGTAATGGTTACGTCGCTAGACTCCCACGTCGTCGACTGTGGTTTGAGTCCTGGAGCTGATGACTTAAAACTCATGCTGGGTGTGTGTGCATGCATGCCCAATATCCTGAGAGGAGAATGGAGGAGAAGGGATTGCAGCATGTCCATTACCCCCTGGAGGGTGATGTCTCGCTTTCTGTCTCTGTCTCTCCAGCAAGCACATGCACCCTATAGCAAAAAATCTCTCTCAAAAAAATTCATGTCGTTCGTAATTTGGTAAAATTTTGTCTCCTTCCAAATCACTGATAAACATGTTGAATAGGGGAGGGGTAAGGATCAACTCCATAGGGTACCTTTAAAGAGTATGGAAGTGTGTTAGCAGGTGGTGTGGAGGTTAAGGAACTGGGTCTCACAGGGCAAATTGCTCAGTTCAAGTCCCGAACCTAGAAGCTTGGAAATCATGCCAGGTGAGTGTGCATGCATGCCCCAAATCCCGAGAGTAGAATGGAGAAGAGACTCTAGCATGGTCACCTGTCCTGGGTGATTTCTCACTTGCTCTGTCTCTCTCTCTCTTTCTCTCTCTCTCTCTCTGTCTCTCCTGGCAAACACACCTCCCTTACAGCAAAAATTAAAACAAAACAAAACAAGTGTGGAAATAAGACTTTTTTTGATTATGTGCATGAGGGGATCCAATTCAGACAATTTATTACTACAGAAGAATGTTGGCATTCGGTTTGTACCAGGAGGACACTGTGTAAGAACTTGGAGTCTAATAATACATCAAAATGTTTTTAAGTGAATGCTAATATTTTTAAGCTACATCGCCACTGAAGATGAGTCTGAAGTTCTCTCTTCTCCTTTTAGTCATGAATTCAATTTTTCTTATATTCAGAGCTTTGGGACCAACCTTTGAAGGTATCACATAGTCTCCTAATCTTTGCTCGGTTTTGTTCTTTCATTGTGTGGATATATAAAAAGATACATCTTATTTACCAATCTAGTTGTGGTCACTTGCTTTCAAGATGGTCCTGTGATCATCACCTTATGGTATTTATGCTCTCTGTCTTAAAGCAAATCAGGCCTGTGTGACCACTGTGTCACCTATCAGCCCCACATTTATCATTATTTTAAGCCACTAAATATAGTGTGATTTGTTACACAGCAACAGTAACTAAACACAGAAGTCCTTGAGCTCATGGTGTTAGCCTTGAGCTTATGTCATTCGATATATTAGGTCACCAGGAAAGTCATGATGTATTTTTCTTTAGAAGTTTTTGCCTTGGGGCCATGCGCTGGCTGGAGAGAGAGAGAGACTAAGACAGTGAGAAGGAAAGTGAGAAATCACCCTCCCGGGGGGGATGGCCAAGCCACAATCCCTTCTCTTCTATTCTCCTGGGATCTTGGGCATGCACACACACGTGCCTGGTGCAATTTTCAAGCTATTGGGTCCAGGACTCGAACCATGGTCAGCCATGTGGGAGTCCAGCGACATAACTTCTACGCCATCTGCTGGTTCCAACATGATGTATTTTTCTATGCAAAAATGCATCATGTCTTTCCTGACAATTCAATAGTTGAAGATTTGATAGGAAATATTACAGTAAATAAAATGGCAGGTAGGTGAGAGAAAAACCCTGCTTACCTGTACTAACAAACAAACAAAACTCCAAGTAGCTTTTTGAACTAAAGAGCTTTTCTTACACCATATAAAACCCTATAGCTTGAGCTAGCAGGTGGTGTGGAGGTTAAGGCAGCTGGATCCCACATGGGATCTACATGACTGAGTGGTTCAAGTTGCATACCCAGGGGATTGAAAATCACGCCAGATGTGTGTGCATGCATGCCCAACATCCTGAGAAGAGGATGGAGAAGGGATTGTGGTCTGGCCATCCCCCCTTGGGGGGGGGGGGGAGTAATTTTTCACTTTCCCTCTCTCTCCTTCTCTCTGTCTCTGTCTCTCTCTGATGAGCACTTGTTCCCTGTAACAAACTAAAACCAACCCAAACCAAATAAACAAAACTGACTTATTACTCAGGTTCTTTCTGCCCCTAAAGCATGTTCAGTTCATTTCATCATAGGAACAAGCACTGGGTCAGCTCAATGGCGCAGCAGTAATGCACTGCTGGACGTCCAAGGTCAAGGCTGGGTTTTCCTGAGCTCTCTCTCCTTGGTTTGCAGATGGCCATCTTCTTGCTGTGTCTTCACACAGTCCTTCCTCTGTGTGTATGCATTCCTGGTGTCACTCCCTGTGTCCTAATTTCCTTTTTTTCTCTTAAGGACACCAGTCATATTGGATTAGGAGCCACCCTAATGGCCTCACTCTAACTCTTTAAAGGTCCTATCTCTACGTAAAGTTACATTTTTAGGTCCTTCTCCAAACACAAATCTTGGGAACCAGCAGTTAGCATAATGGCTATGTCGCTGGACTCCCACGTAGTCCACCGCGGTTCACGTCCTGGACCCGGTGGCTTAAAACTCACGCCGGGCACATGTGCGTGCGTGCCCAAGATCCCAAGAGGAGAATGGAGGAGAAGGGATTGCTGTGTGACCATCCCCTCTGGGGGGTGATTTCTCACTTTCTGTCTCTATGTCTCTCTCTGTCTGGCGAGCGCACGCGCCCTATAGCGAAAACCTCTCCAAAAAAAAAAAAAAAAAAAAAAAAAAAAACCCACAAATCTTCTCTCCTTTCCTTCCCCATCCTCCTCTCAAACACAGCTCATTTAAATCTGTCTTCATTGGGAGCTACAATGCCAATTAGAAAAACCAGCTAATTTCCTGGATAGAATATCAGCTGTTTGCCCCAGACAGAAGCCAGTCAGCTTTCCTAACCTTCTTTCAGCAAACTTGACATCTCAAAGAAATCAGTGCAAGCAGGCTAGAGATTTACGGTCCCTTGGTTGAAATGAGCAATAAGCCCCCACGTCATTGCATGCGTCATTATTTCAGCCCTTAACCTATCTTTGATACCCAGTTGTGATAACCAGGGATTTGCATGGTCTTGCCTCATATACAAAGAGCTTAAGAATTGTTTCCATGATCTCCACTGAAGGGCAGATTAATTATAAAGGGAAAAAAGGCAGAGTTGGCTAAGCTTTCTGAAATGAGACTTAATGTGGCAATCATTAAGGTGAATACTTACTGATGGCTAATTTTCCTCCCGGTGCTGAATTTTTCCTGTTGTAATGGGAACTCTGTTGAGCCAGTTTCCATGTAACAGTGGCAACTCTCCAGCCTTCCAATTTGCTGAAACAATGAGTTTCCAAGCAGTAGACACCAAGTCTGGTAAGCTAATCATTTAGGGCTTTGTAGGTTTGAGTAAGAGCTTTAGCTTTTTCTCTGGATGAGACTGGGGACCATTAGCAAGTGTGTTTATTTGCTGGGACTGCCTAAACAAAGCACCACACACTAGGTGTCTTAAACAACAGAAATGCATTTTGTCTCACCATTCCAGTGGCTTGAAGCCTGAGCTCAAGTTGTCTGGTTCCTCCTGAGGCCTCTCTCCTTGGCTCATAGATGTCTGCCTTCTTCCTGCGTCTTCAAATAGTCTTCCCTATGCACATGTCTGTGTCCAATTTTCCTCTTTAAAATTTTGCTAGAGGGTATGTGCACTTGCCAAGGAGAGATAGAGAGAAAGAGAAGGAAAGTGAGAAAGACCTACCGTGGGGAATGGTCATGCTGCAATTTCTTTTCCTCTGTTTTTGCCTTCTTTCATGATTTTGGACATGAGCGTACACACACCCAGTGTGCTTCTCAAGCCACTGGGTCTAGGTCTCAAATCATATTGCCAGTCATGTAGGATCCAGCCTCTTAACTGCTATGCCATGGACTGGCCCACACCCCTATTTTATGTAAGCACCTGAGGTCTGCATTTTCTGAAACATGAACGGAAAATCTCTAACTGATGTGCTAGCATGTATATAGTCTCTGTTCTCAGTAGGAGACCAGAACAAATGCATTAGACTGAATAACTGAAATAATTCAATTATTGGGGTCAGCAGGTAGTATGATAGTTAAGGCGCTGGACTCCCATATGGCCTACCACAGTTCAAGTCCAGGACGTGGCAGCTTGCTTTCTCACTTTCTGTCTCTCTGTCTGGTTATTTTTTTTAAAAAGAAAATAATAATAATAAAAAATAAAATTAAATAATTCTTGAAAAGAACTATACTGAGATGAAGAATCTTGCAGATAAAAGAGCTTACTGTCTTCTGAATGAAATACATGAAAAATACGTACATTTAAAGGCATTCTAGCAAAGTATCTAAATGGTGAAAAAAAAAGGTAGGATCCAGGTAAAAAAAATTGAAGAAACCAACAAAAGAACAGGTAATAATGTCTATGTAGTTTCATGGGGGAAAATATTGTGACTCAAGGATTTTATACCCAGAGTGTCTTTCATGTATAAAGGTAAGAGATGAACATTCTCAAATATGCAAGAGTTCAAAACATTTATTATGCCTAAGATACCATGAAATTCTATGCAGTTATTAAAAAAGAGAGTGGAAAAAAATTTTTAAATTATTTTATTTATTTATTTATTTTGGAAGTTTTTTTTTTTTTAAATAATTATTTCTTTAATTCCATTTGTTATTATTATTTTTTAATTTGACCAGAGGGAGAGAGAGAGAGAGAGGGAGAGAGAGCAAGAAAGCAAGCCTCCAGGTCTGGGACTTGAATTGCAGTCGGCAAATGTGGGAATCCAGTGTCTTTAACCACTATGCCACCTGCTGGCCCCTATTTTGGGAGATTTTTGCTATAGGGCACGTGCCCTCGCCAGAGAGATGGAGAGACAAAAGTGAAAAATCACCCCTGGGGGCCATGCCGCAATCCCTTCTCCTTTATTCTCCTCTCAGGATTTTGGGCACACACACACACACACACACACACATACACATGTGCCCAGTGTGAGTTTGACCAGAAAGGGACAGAGCGAGAGAGGGAAAGCAAGAAAGCTAGTCACCAGATCTGGGACTTGAACTGCAATTGCCATGTGGGAATCTAACACCTTAACCATCATGTCACCTGCCAGCCCCAAGAGCAGAAAACTTTTAGGTAGTCATGTGGAAAGATTGCCAAGATATGTTGTTATATGAGAAGAAACATGCAGAACAGTTAAGTGTACTGTTAGCATATGTTATTGCACTAACTTAGAGGTTAAAATGGGGAGAAAATTAGAATCTATATTAATATTGACTTGTTTATTCATAAAAAAATGAAATGAAACATACAGAAATTAGAAGCTGTTGTTAGTTGTTAGGCCAGCTGGTGGCGTGGTGGTTAAGGTGACAGGATCCCATTAGATGTACTCTACTAAGCAATTTGAGTCCCAGACCTGGCAGCTTGAAAAACATGCCAGGCACGTGTGTATATATGCCAAAAAGCCTGAGAAGAGAGACTGGAGAAGAAGGGATTATGGTGTGGCCATCCCCCCAGGGGGGTTGATTTCTTTTTCTTTTTCTTTTTTTTGGAGAGGTTTTTGCTATAGGGCGCATGCACTCGCCAGAAAGACAGAGAGAGACAGAGAGATAGAAAGCGAGAACTCACCCCCCAGGGGGGATGGCCATGCCGCAATCCCTTCTCCTCCATTCTCCTCTTGGGATCTTGGGTATGCATGCACATGCGCCCAGCATGAGTTTTAAGCCACCAGGTCCGGATGTGAACCGCGGTTGATTACATGGGAGTCCAGTGATATATCCATTACGCTAACTGCTGGTCCCCGGGGGGGGGGGGGGGTTGATTTCTCACTTTCCCTCTTTCTCTCTGTCTCTGTCTCTCTCCTGCAAGTGCACGCTACCTATGGAATAACTAAAAAAAAAAAAAAAGAGTTGATAGGAAAATGGGAGACAGGAATAATATGCAGGTGGACAGAGTAAGTTTTCACACATTTTGACTTGGTCTTTCAGCCATGTGAAGATATAACCCACCCCAAAATTAAAATAGTTTATTTTGAATTCAAAATAGTATATTATAGTCATGTAGTTATATATAATAAGTTATATTTGTACAGTTATAAATAACTATAGCTGTATATGTATTTATATAGCTATATTATGTACTTAACATCTGTTTGCAAAGAAGCGCTTTACAGGTGTATACCAGCTGGCTAAAAGAAGCAAAATTTAAATCTCAGGAAGGGAGAAGTCATGGTATCAAATGGGCTGGAGTTGTGCAGTCAAAGGGAAAGATCACAGTTACTATACAGCTGGTTATACTGAATGCCAATACTCCCAAAAACGTCTCGGAAGAATATATACACTAAAATACAATTAAGTAATAATAATGTTGATCAAAAATCTTAGATTTTATTATCAATTTTGGGAATGCTCCTAAGATAGATTCATTACTAACCCTGGCACAGAATCATAGATTAAAGAAAATGCTTGAAAATGAACTCAGGAGCTAGCAGGTGGTAGAGTAGTTAAGGTACTGACTCCCACATGCCTGACTGCACTTTGAGTCCTGGACCTGGCGGCTTGAAACTCATGCCGTGTGCATGTGCTTACGTGCCCAAAATCCTGAGAGGAGAATGGAGAAGGGGTTGCAGAGTGGCTGTCCCCCCAGAGGGTGATTTCTCACTTTCTCTCTCTCTGTCTCTTCCGTGAGCACACACATCCTATAACAAAAGTCTGTCTCAAACAAACAAAAAAATGTGATGTCAATTATCAATAGGACTGAAAAGAAGACTCATGCTTTCTACAATATTGGAGATTATGAAAGTATAGGAAATACCATACATACAGAAAAAAGAAAAAAATTAATCAAGGAAATAAGGAAAAAAACTAAACACTCAACACATAAGTAAGATTAACTTTGGGGTTGGCAGGTGTTGTGGTGGTTAAGACGCCAGACCTAGTGGTTTGCTTTCTCACTCTCTCTCTCTTTCTCTGGTCAAATTGAAGAAGATAATAAGTGAATAAAATTAAATAAATAATTCTAAAAAAAAAGGCGAACTTTGTCAATTGTAATAATAAATGCAAGATTGGGGCTGGTAGGTGGACTGGTAGTTAAAGGAACTGGACTTCCACATGGCCAATGGCGGTTCAAGCCCCAGACCCGATGGCTTGCTTTCTCATTTTCCCTCTGTCTGTCTCTCTCTGATCAAACTGGAAAATAATAATAATAAATAAAGTTAAATAAAATAGTTATTTAAGAAATAATAAATGTAGGATTGAATTCTTTTTTTTTTTTCTTTTGCTAGAAGGTGCATGTGCTTGCCAGAGAGACAAGAAAGACAGAAAGACAAGGAGAAGAGAAAGCACCCCCATTGGGGCATAGTCACACCCCAATCCCTTTTCTTCTCTCTCTCTGTCCTACTAGGATTTGGGGCATGCATACACACCAACATGCCCAGCGTGTTTCTCAAGCCACCAGATCTAGGACTCAAACTACAGGATTGGCCATGTGGGATCCAGCTGCCTTAACCACTAGGTCATGGAGCCAGCCTGGTTTTTACTTTCCTTTTTTTTTTTTTAAATTTATTTTATTGAAAGAGAGAGAACTAGGCACTCTGAATACAGTTTCGTTGTGCTGCGGTCCGCCCCAGGGTTCCATCCAGCGGGGATCATAGGTGCACACGGTTCTGGCACATTTCCAGTTGACCTGGGATCCAAGCCACAGTCTTCCACGTGGCTCCAGCATTCCAGGGTGGTGCCCTACTGTCTGGCTGGGCCAGATTTTTCTATTCTTGCTAGGGATTGCATTCAGTCTGGAGATCATTTGAGTAGTAATAATATCCTAACAATATTAAGTTTTCTAAATCATATACATAAAACAGCTTTCCAATTAATTTGTCTTTTTTCTTAATAAGGTTTTTGACATAGGGTGCGTGTGCTCACGTGAGAGAGAGAGAGAGAGAGAGAGAGAAGGAAAATTGGGCACATATGCACACAAACCTGGTGTGATTTTCAGGTTGCCAGTACGGGACCTGAACTGCAGTTGGCCATATGGGAGTCCAGCACCTTAACCACTGAACCACCTGCTGGTCCTTTGGTCTTCCTCTTTTTTTAGAATTATTTTATTTAACTTTATTTTATTTATTTATTTATTTATTTATTTATTTATTTATTTATGTACTTACTTACTTACGTACTTATTTATTTAATTTGACCAGAAAGAGAGAGAGAGAGAGAGAGATTGAGAAAGTAAGCTGTCAGGTCTGGGACTCTAACTGCAGTTGGCCATGTGGGAGTCCAAAGCCCTTAACTACTACACCACCTGCCACCTGCCAGCCCCTACTTTTGTCGTCTTTAATTACTTTCATTGGGCTGGCCAGTAGTGGTGGTTAAGGCCGCTGGATCCCATATGGCTGACTAAGTAGTAATGACCCGGACCCAGTAGCTTGAAAAACATACTGGACACATGTGCGTGAGTGCCCAAGACGGCACCAGGAGAAATGGAGACGGGATAGCAATGTGAACATCCCAAAGGAGTGCTTTCTCACTTTCCTTCTCTCTCTGTCTCTCTCCAGTGTGCATGTGTCCCCTAGCAAATTAAAAAAAAAATTATTCTCATCAGTGTTTTACAGTTTTCATCATACAAATCTTTCACTTCTTTGGTTAAGATAATTTCCAAGTATTTTATTCTTTTCATACAATTATAAAAAAAAAAAAAAACTGTTTTTTCAATGTCTTTTTCAGATTGTTCTTTGTTGGTATATAGAAACACAACTGTTCATGTATTGATTCTGTATTCTGCTGCTTTACTCAATCTTTATTAGGGCTTTTTTTTTTAAGAATTATTCATTTAATTTAATTTATTATTGTTATTAGGTTTTAATTTGACCAAAGAGAGCCAGAAAAAAGAGAGGGAAAGTGAGAAGGCAAGTTGCCAGATCCAGGACTTAAACCATGGTTGGCCATGTGGGAGTCCAACACTTTAATCACCATGCCACCTGCCAGCCCCAAATCTGTCATCAGTTCTAATAGGTTTTGTGTGCGAATGTATAGTCACTAGGGGTTTCTACATACAAGATCGTATCATCGGTGAATGAATAATTTTCCTTTGCAATTTGAATGCCTTTTGTCTCTCTCTCTCTCTCTTTTCAGCGAATCGTTTTGGCTAACTTTTCGAGTACTGTATTGAATACAAGCAGCGAATGCAACCACCCTTATCTTGTCCCCGATCTTAGAGGAAAAACTTGAGTCTTTCATCATCGAGTACGATGTTTATTCTGGGTTTTCATATAGAGCTTTTATTATGTTGCTCTAGTTCCCTTCTATTCCTAGTGTGCTGAGTCTTTTTTATCATGAAAAGAATTTTTATGATTTTTTTTTATCATGAAAGAGTGTTTTTATCATGAAAAGGTACTGAATTTTATCAAATGCTTTTTGTGCATTAATTGAGATCATCATGTGGTTTTTGTCCTTTATTTTTGTCCTACCATTAACATGGTATAGTTCACCAATGGATTCCAGGGCTGATTTTAAAGCATTTGTCCTTTTTCCATATGCATATTTTTTTTTTAAAAAAGAATTATTTTATTCGAATTTATTTATTTATTCACCTGTTTATTTATTTATTTGTTTGTTTATTTTAATTTGACCAGAGAGGGACAGAGTGAGAGAAAGAGAGGGAAAGTGAGAAAGCAAGCTGCCAGATCTGGGACTTGAACCTTGGTCATCTGTGTGAGAGTCCAGCTCCCTTAACCATCATGCCACCTGCCAGAACCCCACATGCACAATTTTAGGTCTCTTACCTCTACATGTGTACAGGAAAACGACTTAATTCTTTCCCAGCTATTAAGCCAAGTTTGGGAGAATTGTATTTTGTTTTAATGTCTTTGTTGAAATAATTTTACCCTGCATACCATAATCAGTCCTCAGTAGTAGGTAAATTCTTACTTTGTTCTCACTTGTCTGGAAGAGCTGAGTTCCTTGGAGACACCAAAAGATTTTTCCAGCCGTCTTTTGGGAAGGGGCCTCCTTCAAAAACGAAGTGAGGAAAGGTGGAGGCTGAATTCGGGAGACTTTTCTTCTACCTTGGATGGAGTTCCGGGAACTAGTTTTCTCCTGAGCCTGGATAGGGTTTGTGGCGGGATAGGGGAGGAGGGAAATGGTCTCCCCCACGCTTTCCCTCCCCACACACACAACACACACACACACCAAGTAAGAAAACCACCGATCAGGAGGTCCTCCAGAAGGACCCAGCAGAGACTTGGAGAGCACAGCACCTCTAATCCGGGAATCTACCTGTGTGAACAGCCTTTGAGAGACTCGTCTCCAGTCCTTCTAAGGCCGTGGTTTTCAGCCCAGGCCGCACAGTGGGATCACCTGGGGAGCTTTGGAGAAATAAGAACATAAAAATAAAAAATGAAGCCTGGGCTCCAGCCCTGGAGGCTCTGATGCAAGTGGTCTATGGTGCAACCCAGACATGGGATCTTTCTCACCACCCAGAGGTGAGTCTACTGTGCCGCCAAGCTGACGTTGACTGAGAGCTCCCTCAAGTCAGGCCCCATTCTACATATATTATCTCCTTTAACCCTTCAATAATCTTATGAAATGGCTCTGTAATTTTTCTTCACACCAGGGGACGTTAAGGCACACAGAGGGTAAATGTTTTTCAAGGACACATGGTTTATCAGTGGCATTGCCTCCATTGGAACTCCCCTTACCACAGAGCTGTGCTGCCCTGGGGAGGAAAGACAGTCCATGATCTAAAAGGCAGGAGAATCTCCACCCTGCGAGACTGTCCAAGTGCCAAAGACGGTTGATGGACACATGATGTAACCTGGGAGTCTGTTTAAAGCTCCAGAGACCAGCTTCTCCATGGGCCATCCTGGGATGTGACCAGCAAGCCTGGACTGAGCTGCCTCCCAGAGATGTTTGAGTTGAGGCCCCAGAACCCCTGGTTCCTGTCCTGTTCCTCCTGATTGTCATCCTATCTGTTGATCCCAGCCTACACAACACCGGTATTTCATGACATTCTTCAAACTCCATATAAGGAGCTGCATGGCATGATATCCATGTGCTCTTTGAACAGAAAATGTGACCTCACACAGGTTAAGTGGGGAGGTCAGGAATTGGGTGCGAGTTACTGCGCGTTTCTGCCTCGATCTCTCAGGAAGTTACAGGGAAGAAGTTGGTAGGGCTGCAGTCACCTGACAGCGTACCTGGGCTGGAGGAGACACTTCCAGGTGATTCACCAGTGACACATGGCCTCCATTTCCCAAGATGTGGCAGGTGACTTCCTTTGTTTTTTAAAATTTATTTTATTTTGGGACCAACAGTTAGCATAATAGCTATGTCGCTGGACTCCCATGTAGTCGACAGTGGTTCGAGTCCCAGACCTGGTGGCTTAAACTCACACCAGGCGCATGTGCGTGTGTGCCCAAGATCCCGAGAGGAGAAGGGAGGAGAAGGGATTGCAGCGTGGCCATCCCCCCTGGGGGGTGATTTCTCACTTTCTGTCTCTCTGTCTCTCTCTGTCTTTCTGGCAAGCACATATACCCTATAGCAAAACCTCTCAAAAATTTTTTAAATTTAATTTTATTTTTCTATAGCTAAAATAAAAAGACAATTCAATGTATACTGCAAACAGAAGAGTTTTTTTTTAATTTTATTTATTCATTCATTTATTTTTAATTTGACAGAGAGAGACAGAGAGACAGAGAGACAGAGAGAAAGAGAAATAGGGGAAGTGAGAAAGCAAGCCACCAGGTCTGGGACTCAAACCGTGGTCAGCCATGTGGTAGTGTCCAGCACCTTAACCACCATGCCACCCAAGAGTGATTTTTTTTTTTTGAGAGGTTTTTGCTATAGGGCTCGTGAGCTCGCCAGACAGACAGAGAGAGAGACAGAAAGCGAGAAATCACCCCCCCCCCCCACCAGGGGTGATGGCCACGCCGCAATCCTTTCTCCTCCTTTCTCCTCTCGGTATCTTGGGCACGCACGCACACACACCCGGCGTGAGTTTTAAGCCACCAGGTCCGGGACTCGAACTGCAGTCGACTATGTGGGAGTCCAGTGACATAGTTATTATGCTAACTGCTGATCCCAAGAGTATTTTTTTTTAAAGAGTTATTTATTGGTGGCTAAATTGACTCCCATGCGACTGTCCACAGTTCGAGTCTCAGACCTGGTGGCTTTGCTTTCTTCACTTTTCCTTTTTCTCTCTCTGTCCTTTCCTGGTCAAATTAAAAAAGAATTAAATAAATAAAGTTAAAATAATTCTAAAAAAAAAGAATTATTTATTGGGACCAGCAGATGGCATAATGGTTACATTGCTGGACTCCCACTTGGCTGACCACAGTTCAAATCCTGGACCCAGAAGCATGAAACTCACACCAGGCCCGTGTGCATGCATGCCCAAAATCCCAAGAAGAGAATGGAGAAGAGATTGTGGTGTGCCATCCCCCTTGGGGGGATGATTTCTTGCTTTTTGCCTCTCTGGCGAACACACCCTATAACAAAAATCTCTCTTTAAAAAAATTATTTAATTTTATTAAAAAATTATTATTATTATTTTATTTGCTATAGGGCACACTTGCTTATCAGAGAGAGAGAGAGAGATGGAAAGTGAGCAAGCAAGTCTCCAGGTCCAAGACTTGAACTGTGGGGGGCCATGTGGGAGTCCAGCACCTCAACTACCATGCCACCTGTTGGCCCTGAACAGTGTTTTCTATTTTTAAAAATTATTTAGTTAATTTTATTTATTCATTCATTTATTTTAATTTGACCAGATACACACACACACACACACACACACACACACAGAAAGTGAGGAAGCAAGCCGCCAGGTCTGGGACTCGAAACATGGTCGGCCATTTGGGAGTGCCTAGCGCCTTAACCACCACACCACCTGCTGCCCCCTGAAAAGTGGGTTTTGAATGTGTGCAACAAAGTACTGGTAAGTGACTGAGAGGGCAGTGTGTCTGTTGGCTGCCTTTAAAGTGAGTGATCCAAGGTGACAGAAGCCAGCCCACAGACGCCGTCTATCGTCATTTCTGCAATGCCCTGTGCGTTCCTCTCCTGCTCCCCAGCCCCATTCAGTGTGGAAGGGAATAACATAGAAGCTGCAATACGGGGGGAGACTGGGGTCAGACCCGTTGGGGCCATCTGGGAGACCCAATATCACTACAGATATACAAATAAAAAACAGGCTAGGGCCAGCCCCATAATGCAGTGGTTAAGCACTGTGCATTGAGAGCCAGATCCCACATGATTGAGCATGGTTCAAATCCTGGCTCTGGTGGCTTGAAAACCATGTCAGGTGCATATGCATGCATGCCCCAAATCCTGATGGTCTAGAGAAATGGAGGAGACAAGATTGCAGCATGGCCATGCCTCGCTGAGGGAGGGGGTGCATTCTCACTCTCTCTCTCTCTCTCTGGCAAGCATTTGTGCCCTCTAAACAAACAAACACCTGATGACAAATACGAACCGTGGCAATGGTACTTATTTTGAGCAAGGCACACATTTAATTCTCCCTATAGTCCCATGAGGTAGGTAATACTCCTAATTTTATTTTACACATGAGGAAACTGAGGCACAATGAAGCTCAGCCACCTGCCAGAAGCTCCCCCGTTACTAGGAATGGAGGCAGAATTTGAATCCAGATGACCTTGTTCCAAAATCCTGCTGTCACTCAGGAAGGACACATCATTGCTTTAATGAATCATAGAAGAGTGAGGATTAAAACAATGAGGATTAGGTCCAAAGAAGTATAAAGAAGGTAAGGAAAACTTAAAAGTGGACCAGGAGGGGCTGGCAGGTGGCATGGCAGTTGGGTCATTGGACTCCCGTGTGGCTGACTGTGGTTCAAGACCTGGACCTGGTGGCTTATTTTCTCAATCTCTGTGTGTGTGTGTCTCTCTCTCTGGTCAAACTGAATAATAATAATAACAGTAATAAATAAAATAAATAATTCTTTTTAAAAAATGGAGCAGGAAAATTAAAAGCAGGGGTGGGAGAGATGGGGAGCTAGTGAAATAAAGGGATAAACTACATCAACCAAAGGGCAATGGTTTAAAATACAAGGTGTAGAAATCAAGAGGAGAAAAAGCAGGACTGTAGTTTAAAATTCTCCAAAGTCAGATGTTTTAAAAAGAGTTTTAAAAAGAGGGGCAGGCAGGTGGCATGGTGGTTAAGGGTGCTGGACTTCCACATGGTTGACCATGGTTTGAGTGCCAGACCTGGCAGCTTGCTTTCTCACTTCCTCTCTCTCTCTCTCTATCTCTTTCTCTCTGTCTCTGTCCTTCCCTCCCTGGTCAAATTAAAAATAAGTAAATAAATAAATAAAGTTAAATAAAATAATTCTTTTAAAAAATAAAAGAGTTTTGGGACCAGCAGCTGAAGTAATGGCTGTGTTGCCGGATTCCCATGTAGTCAACTGCAGTTTGAGTCCCGGATCCGGTGGCTTAAACTCATGCTGGGTGTGTGTGTGTGCGTGACCAAGATCCCGAGAGGAGAATGGAAGAGAAGGGATTGCAGTGTGGCCATCCCCCCTGGAGGGTGATTTCTCTCTTTCTGTCTCTCTGTCTCTCTCAGTCTTTCTGGGGAGTGCATACACCCTATAGCAAAAACCTCTCCCCCAAAAAAAGAGTTTTAAAAAGAATAGTCAGAGGAAGACTGCACAGCTAATGCACAGTGAGTGAAGGATGGACAAAGGTTGAAAAGATAAAAATGGAAATAAAACCTACGTGATAAAGTTATGCACCAAAAGATAATCAGTAAGAAGATTAGAAAGGATAGAGAGTTTTAAAAAAATCCCACTAGAGGCAGCCAGGGAGAGAATGAAAGAGGGTTTTTAGGACACACCAATCTTTGAGCGTGCCCTAAAATAGGCAGGAAAGCCGCAGGCACCCTCCGGCTCTGCAGCCTCCACTCTGTGCCTTACAAAAGGTCCTTCCGCCCACCTCAGGAGGCCTGGGGCAGTTTTCTAGAACATCACTTCTCAAAGTGGGGCCTGGAACCAGCAGTACCCCAGCAGCCTCTCAGGTCCCTCCCAGGCCTGCTGAATCAGCATCTGCATTTTAACAAGGTCCCCAGAGGATCCCCCACATGCGAAAATTGGAGAAGCGCTGCTTTAGAAGAAATATCACAGTTCCCTTTTTATTTTTAATTTATGACGTTTTTCAAATATTCAAAGACGTATGAGAATAGCACAGCAAACATTTAGGAACCTACAACTCATCTCTTGAATGTTAGCCTTTTGACAAATTGGCCTCAGATCTATTTTTTTTTTTCCTCTTAATAAAACATTAGGGATAGAGTGTCTTCTTCATTTTTTTAATTGGTATGTTTAAATTGACAGGTAAAATGAAATGTATTTAGCATATACAACAAATCTTTGAAGTATGGATGCATTATGGAATGACTAAATCTATGAGCTGATTAACGTTTGTGTTACCTCACGTAGTTACCATTTTTGTGGAGAGAACACTTTACATCCCCTCAACATGTTTTTTTAAAAGATTTATTTATTTATTTAATTCCATTTGTTGTTGTTGTTGTTATTATTATTATTATTATTTGACCAGAAAGAGAGAGAAAAGGAAAGGGAGTAAGCAAGTCGTCAGGTCCGGGACTCAAACTGTCCATGTGGGAATTCAGTGCCTTTAACCACCATGACACCTGCCAGTCCCCCCCCCCCCCCTTTGAGATGTATTTTTGTTATAGGGCGCATGCGCTCACCAGAGAAACAAAGAGAAAAAGTGAGAAATCACCCCTCCAGGGAGGATGACTACGCCACAATCCATTCTCCTCTTGGGATTTTAGGCTATCGTACATACAACGTGTGTTTTAAGCCTCCAGGTATGGGACTTGAACCATGGTCACTCTGTAGGAGTCCAGCACCTTAACTACCATACTGCCTACTGGCCCACCCCCCAGCATTTTTGAAGAATGCAATACATTGCTAGCTGTCGTCACCATGTTGTACAATAGATGTCTTGAACTGGTTCATCCCCTCTAACTGCAGTATTGTGTTCTTTCACCCACACCTTCTCAACCCGCACAACCATCCTGGTCCCTGGTCACCATCAGTCTATTCTCCCTTTCTATGAGATCAGCCTTTTTAGATTCTATATATGAATGGAAACATTCAGCATCTGTATTTCTGTCCTTGGTTTATTTCCATTTTTTTTTTTTTTTTTTTTGGAGAGATTTTGGCTATAAGGCACATGTACTCGCCAGAAAGACAAGAGACAGAAAGCGAGAAATCACCCCTCAAGGCGGATGGCCACACCACAATCTCTTCTCCATTCTCAGGATTTGGGGCATGCATGCAACATGCCTGGCGTGAGTTTTTCTAAGCCGGGACTTGAACTGCAGTTGACTACATGGGAGTCCAGCAGTGTAACCATTATACCATCTACTGGTCCCTAGTTTATTTCCTTTAACATAACATTCTGAAGGTTCATTCACGTTGCTGCAAATGACAAGATTTACTTCTTTTCATGGCTTTTTCATTTCATGTGTATGCATGAGGGAATTTAAAAAAAGTTTATTTTGGTGCCAAAAAATAATAAAAATCCAGGAGTGCTTTTTTTTCATACTATGTATTTCCTGTGAGCTTTTCGAATACTTCTTGCATATGACATTTTCAGTATCTGTCCAGCCATTGGGAGACACTTAGGTTAATGTACTGGCTTCATTGTCTTTGGATACATATCCACTAGTGAGAGTACTAGATCCTATAGTAGTTACATTTTTGGGGGGAGAGGTGTGGTGATTTTGGGGGCACACATCACATATGCCCCACATGATTTTCTTTTTCTCTTTTTTAGACAGATTTTTGCTATAGAGTGTGTACATTTGCCAGAGAAACAGAGAAAGACAGAGACAGAAAGCGAGAAATCACCCCCTAGGGGGACATGGCCACACCGCAATCCCTTCTCCATTCTGCTCTCCGCATTTTGGGCATGTACGCACACCAGCCTAGAATGAGTTTTAAGCCACCAGGTCCAGGATTCGAACCATAGTCGACTTTGTGGGAGTCCAGCGACATAACCATTGTGCCATCTGCTAGTCCCGTGTGATTTTTAAGCTGTCAGGTCTGGGACTCGAAATGTGGTTGGCCATGTGGGAGTCCAGTGCATTAAGCACCTGCTGGATCCTCATTTATGTCTTTCAAAGAAAAAAAGTAGAAGTAAAATCGGCAAAACCTGAGAATTTGTTAAGAATCGGGGCCAGCTTGATGGTACAGAGGTAACATGCTGTTCTCGAGGCTGGAAGCATATGGAATCTCACGGGTTTGGTTTCCTGATCAGCCTGTGTGCACTGGGCACCCATGATCCTAGTGGGCTGGTGGGGGAGGATCATGGCTTCAGACACTTTTGAGGGTGCTTATTTCTCTCTCTCTCTCTCTCTCTCATTCTCATGAAAGAGAGAAGTTTGGGACCAGCTGGTGGCAGGGTGGTTAAGGTGCTGGACATTCCCACATGGCTGACCACAGTTTGAATCCCAAACCTAGTGACTTGCTTTCTCACTTTTCCTCTCACTCTCTCTCTGTCTCTCTCTGGTCAAGTTAAATGAATGAATAAATAAAAATTAAATAAATAATTCTTTTAAAAGGAAAGAAAGAAGAAGAAAGAGAAAGAGATAAGCTTAAAATAGAATTGACTAGGGGGCCGGAGGATGGTGTGGTGGTTAAAGTGCTGGACTTCCATATGGTCAACCATGGTTCAAGTTCCAGACCTGGAGGCTTGCTTTCTCACTTTCCTCTTTCTCTCTCTCACTCTGTTCCTCTCTGGTAGAAGTAAAAATAAATAAATAAATAAATAAATAAGTTAATAAAAATAATTCTTGGGGCTGGCAGGTGGTGTGGTGGTTAAGGGCACTGGACTCCCACATGGCTCCAGTTCAAGTCTCAGACCTGGCAGCTCTCTCTCTCTCTCTTGCTCTCTCCCTCTGGTCAAATTAAAATAAATAAATAAATAAATAAATAAATAAATAAATAAAGTTAAATAAAAAATAATTCTTAAAAAAATTCTTTTAAAAATATGTTGGTTATATAGTCTACCCTCTGCACTTGCAGGTTCTGCAGTCACAGATTCAACTAACAGCAGATTACAAATCCTTTTTTTTTTGAGAGGTTTTTGCTATAGAGTGCGTTTGCTTGCCAGGAAGACAGAGAGAGACAGAGAGACAGAAAGCAAGAAATCACCCCCTAGGGAGGATGGCCATGCTGCAATCCCTTCTCCTCCATTCTCCTCTCAGGATCTTGGGCACGCACACACACGTGCCCGGCGTGAGTTTAAACCACCGAGTTTGGGGCTTGAACCATGGTCGACTACATGGGAGTCCAGCAACATAGCCATTACGCCAACTGCTGGTCCCTGCAAATACTTTTTTAGGGACCACCAGATGGTGTCTCTAGACTCTCACATAGTCGACCTTGGTTTGAGTCCTAGGCCCTGTGACTTAAAGGGTGTGCCCAAGATCCCGAGATGAGAATGGAGGAGAAGAGATTACAGCATGGCCACCCACCCTCCTGGGGTGGGGGGGGTGATTTATTGCTTTCTGTGTCTCTCTCTCTGTCTTTCCAGCAAGCACACATGCCTTATAGCAAAAAATCTCTCTTAAGAAAAAGGAATACTTTATAAAATTTTAATGTTTTATTATTAGTCTTCAATTTGACCAAAGAGAGAGAGAGAGGATGAATGAGAAAGCAAGTCGCCAGGTCCAGGATTTGAACTGTGGTCAGCCATGTGGGAGTTCAGTGCCTTTAACTACAACACCACCTGCGGGCCTGTAGATTCCAAATACTAAGGGAAAAAATTGGTTGTATTTGTACCGAACATGTGCAGACATTTTTCTTATCATTATTCCCTAAACGACATGGTATAAAAACTATACACATAGCATTTCCATTGTATTAGGTATTGGAAGTAATGATTTACGGTATGTGATAGTGTGTACATAGGGTCTATACAATACTGTGTCATTTTATTATTATTTTTGTATTTTTGGGGATTATTTTTGTTCTTTTCTGGTTGTTTGAAATTTTTTATATAGCAACAGTTGGCTGGGAGGCTTTTAAAGCTTTTGTTTTCTGACAAAGGGACTGATGCATTAACTTTACTCTTTCTTCTCTGATTGTGGCTTTAAAACAGATGAGGTGCCCAGGGGTACACTGGCCCTTCTGCCAACATGAGGGTCAGCCATGAAACCAATGACCACTGTTTCTTATAGCCAGTCTTTTAAAAAAGAACAAAAAAAGCCAGTTTTTAGAGTTATTTATTTCATTTTACTTATTACTATTATTTTTAAATTTGGGTTTTTTTGTTTGTTTGTTTTTGGGGTTTTTTTTGAGAGGTTTTTGCTATAGGGGACGTGCGCTCGCCAGACAGACAGAGAGAGACAGAGAAGCAGAAAGCGAGAAATCACCCCCCAGGGGGGATGGCCATGCCGCAATCCCTTCTCCTCCATTCTCCTCTCGGGATCTTGGGCACACATGCACACGTGCCTGGCGTGAGTTTAAGCCACCGGGTCTGGGACTCGAACCATGGTCGACTACGTGGAAGTCTAGCTACATAGCTATTACACTAACTGCTGGTCTCTATTATTTTTGAATTTGACCAGAGAGAGAAAGAGAAGGAAAGTGAGAAAGCAAGCTGCCAGGTCCAGGATTCGAACTGCATTCGGCCATACAATTCAAATAATAATAAATTATTATTTATTATAATTAATTATAACTTTTTTTCACATCTTATGTGGAAAAAAAATCTGAGTCATTTTTAGTTAGATATTCTGTTAATCATAACCAAATAGAGTCCCTATCAGTATAACCAGGTTTGCTAGTTTTTACCAATCTGAAAGATGTAAAATGGATTTCATTGTGTTTAATATATATCTCCCTGGGAGCCTGCAGGTGGTGTGGTGGTTAAGGTGCTGGTCTCCCGCAAGGCCAAATCAGTTCGAGTCCCAGACCTGGTGGCTTGCTTTCTCACTTTCCCTCTTTCTCTCTCTCTGGTCAAATTAAAATAATAATAATAATAATAATAATAAATAAAATTAAATAATTATTTTCAAATATATATACAGCTCCCTGGTTACTGAAGAAGTTGAGGGTTTTTTTGGTTGGTTTATGTCTCATATGTTTATTGATCTAGAAATCATTCCTTTGTCCATTTTTCCTTTTACAATCATCTGTCCTTTTCCCATTATTGGTAGGATTTTCCTTTTTAAAGAATTATATAACTTGGGGCTGGCAGGTGGTGTGGTGGTTAAGGGCGCTGGACTCCCACATGGCTGACCACAGTTCTAGTACTGGACCTGGCAGCTTGCCTTCTCACTTTCCCTCTCTCTCTCACTCTGTCCTTCTCTGGTCAAATTAAAAAGATAAATAAAGTTAAATACAATAATTCTTTTAAAAAGCTATATAACTTTATTTATTTTTACTTATTTATTTATTTAAATTTGACTAGAGAGGAACAGAGTGAGAGAGAGAGAGAGAGAAAGTGAGAAAGCAAGCCACCAGATCTGGGACTAGAACTGTGGACGGCCATGCGGGAGTCCAGCGCCCTTAACCACTATGCTGCCAGCCAGCCCCAGTAGGTTTTTTTTAAATAATTTTTTTTTTTAACTCTTATTTATTTAATTACTTATTTAAATTTGACCAGAGAGGCATAGAGCAAGAAAGTGTGTGAGAGGGAAAGAGAGACACTTAAAGTGAGAAAGCAAGCTGCCAGGTCAGGAACTTGAACCATGGTTGGCCATGTGGGAGTCCAGTATTGTTAACCACCATGCCACCTGCCAGCCCCCATTATTGGTAGGTTTAAGAAGTAGTTTGAGGAACCAGCAGGTGGCTGACATGGGTAGCTGCAGTTTGAGTCCCGGACCTGGTGGTTTGAAAATTATGCTCTGCACACATGTGTGTGTGCCCAAAATCCTGGGAGGAGAGTGGAGGAGAAGGGATTGTGGTGTGGCCATCTCCCCAAGGAGTGATTTCTCACTTTTCCCTCTCACTGTCTCTCTGTCTCTCTCTCCCTCTAGAGAGTGCATGTGCCCTATGGCAAAAACCTTTAAAAACGTATTTTGAATACAAATTCTTCTTCGATTACATACATTATGAATATTATCTCCTACTATAAAGCTTATTTTCTCTTTCTGTGCATGACTTTCCATGACTATACAAGAGTGTTTAGTGTATTTGTACAAAAGTGTTAATTTTAGGGGCAGCAGGTGGTGTGGTGGTTGAGGTGCTGGACTCTCATGTGGCTGACAGTGGTTCAAGTCCTGGACCTGGTGGCTTGCTTTCTCACTTTCCCTTTCTCTGGTGAGTGCACATGCCCTATAGCAAACTTTAAAAATAACAATAAATAAATAATTTAAAATATAATAATTAATTATTTTTAGAGAGAGATTTTTGCTATAGGGCGCATGCACTCACCAGAGAGTTGGAGAGACAAAAAGCAAAAATCACTCTCGACGGGTGATTTCTCACCGCAATCCCTTCTCTTCCAGTCTCCTCTTGGAATTTTGGGCATGCACATACATGCGCTGGGCATGAGTTTAAGCCGCTAGGTCCAGGACTCAAACCACAGTCTACTATATGGGAGCCCAGCAACATAATCATTATGCCCACTGCTGGTCTCTTAAACACACTGTTAGGATAAATAAATAAATAAATAAATAAATAAATAAATAAATAAATTTTTTAAACCATACTGTTAGGATACTTTAGTCATTTTTCTTTAGAACTGAAATTCTGGAAATTCAAAACTAATATCCTTGCCTATGAGCTTCTTGTAGACACCAAGAAGTTTCAACCTTGCGTTCCGCATTGTTCTGCTGGGCTTCCTCCAGGTGAACCTGGATGAACCGGCTGCCGGCCAGCTTCACGCAGACCCTCTTGCTGACAACTCCCCTGGGGAAGACCAAGTCCTCCAGGATTGCACCATGCATGGTGGTCAGAGCCGGGTTCCTGGGAAACTTCTGCTTATTTTTCCTATAGCTTTGTCGAGTTGGCTTAGGCAGAATTCTCCTCTGAACTATAAAGATCAGCTTCCTGCTGAACTTTTTCTCCAGTTCCTGTACTAGCCTCGTTTGGATTTTCTGGAAGGACCTTCAGTTAAGGGACAGGAACAAAGATGATGATAGCTTTCTGACCACCACCCACTTCAACTTCCCGGGCTGCGGCGACATTCAGCTCCCTGAGCTGCACCCTCATCTCCAACTCCAGCAGAGCCCGAGAGATGCCAGACTTGAACTCTTCTGGCTTTTCATCACTGGGCTTCACGATCTTGGCACTCCAGCTAAACATGCCTGCCCCTTGGTGTGCACTGGCTGAGGAAGAGCAATAAATAATTTTTTATAGAATTATTTTATCGGGGCTGGCAGGTGACATGGTGGTTAAGAGCGCTAGACTCCCACATGGCCGACTGCGGCTTGAGTCCTGGACCTGGCAGCTTGCTTTCTCATTTTCCCTCCTGCCCCCCTCACTCTGTCCCTCATGGGTCAAATTAAAATGATAAATAAATAAAGTTAAATTGAAAAATAATTTTTTTTTTTTTGGAGAGGTTTTCGCTATAGGGCGCGTGCACTCGCCAGAGAGACAGAGAGAGACATAGAGACAGAAAGCGAGAAATCACCCCCCAGGGGGGATGGTCACGCTGCAATCCCTTCTCCTCCATTCTCCTCTCGGGATCTTGGGCACGCACGCACACGCGCCCGGCGTGAGTTTTAAGCCACCGGGTCCGGGATGCGAACCGCGGTCGACTACGTGGGAGTCCAGCGACATAGCCATTATGCTAACTGCTGGTTCCCTTGAAAAATAATTTTTAAATTTATCATTATTGTTATATTTTTTAATTTGACCAGAGAGAAAGACAGAAAGAGAAAGGAGGAGAATGAGAAAGCAAGCCGCCAGGTCCAGGACTCGAATTATAGTTGGTCATGTGAGAGTCCAGCACCAGCTTAAGTCTAGCCCCTGAACCACCACACCACTTGCCAGCCCCAGCAATAAATAGTTTTTTTTAAAGATTTCATTTAACTTTATTTATTTATTTAAATTTGACTAGAGAGAGGGAGAGAGAGAGAGAAAGTGAAAAGGCAAGCTGCCAGGTCCAGGACTTGAACCATGGTCAGCCATGTGGGAGTCCAGTGCCCTTAACCACCATGCCACCTGCCGGCTCCAGCAATAAATAATTTTTTAAAAAAGATTTACTTATTCATTCATCTATTTCAATTTGACCAGAGAGAGACACACAGAGAGGGAAAGTGAGAAAGCAAGCCACCAGGTCCAAGACTCAAACCGTTCTTGGCCATGTGGGAGTATCCAATGACTTAACCACCTACTGGCCCCAAGCAATAAATATTAAAAATAAATAAATAAATCCACCATGGGGAGGGGACTACCAATGACCTTTTCTTAATCTCCTCCCAAAGAACCCACCTTTCAACACTGTAGTTGGATTAAGTTTTCACTGTCTTGATCCCATCACGACCAAACTTCAATGCATTCAAACCATAGCTTGTTGGTAGTACCAAATCAATTACATACCATATTTTCTCCTATGCATACATACATGAAGTTTAATTTACAAATGAGGCACAGAAAGATATTAATAACAATAATTAAGTATAAAATAAGACAATTGTGGCAACACACACACACACACACACACACACACACACACATATATATATATATATATATATATATGTATTTAAAATGTAAGAAATAGGGCCAGCTGGTGGCATGGTGATTAAGGTGTTAGACTCCCACACGGCCCACCGTGGTTTAAGTACCTAACCCAGCGGCTTGAAAATCACACTGGGTGCATGTGCGTTGCATGCCCAAAATCCCAAAAAGAGAATATGGAGGAGGAGGGATTGAGGCATGGCCATCCCCTGAGGGGTGATTTCTCATTTTCCCCTCTCTGTCTCTCTCCTCTCCAGCAAGCACATCTGTTCTATGGCAAAAGCTTAACACAAACAAAAAAACTTATAAACTGTTGGACTCGGTCTGTACTGCTGTAGTTGAGCACTGAACGCAAAGGATCCCATAGAGCCAATGATTGAATCCTGACCCCAGTATCTTGAAAAAACATGCCCGCTGTGTGAACGTGTGTGTGCCTCAAATCATGATAAGATAGAGAGATGGAGGAAAAAAGGATTGTGGCATGACCATATCCCTCGGAGGGGTGCTTTCTCCCTCCCTCTCTCTCTCTCTCTGGCAAGCGATTGCACCCTCTAACAATAATAATAAATAACAATAATAATTTGAGTTATTTCTGGAATTTTCCATTTAATATTTTGGACCATGGTTGGCTGTGGTAACTGAAACCACAGAAAGTGAAACTGTGGACCCAGCAGGTAGTGTGGTGGTTAAGGCGCTAGACTCCCACATGGCTGACTACAGTTTGAATCCCGAACCTGGAGGCTTGCTTTTTTTACTTTCCCTCTCTCTTTTTCTGTCTTTCTATGGTGAGTGCACATGCCCTCTAACAAATTTAAAAATAAATAATAATGAATAAAGTTAAAGAAACAATTAATTTAGTTAATAAATAATTAATTAGAAATGAAATTGCAGGTGAGGGAGGACTAGTGTGTTCACACTTGAATCCTATCTCAGGGATCTGTTCCTAAGGAAACCTAAATGAAGACTAAGTGTTTTCACAAAATGGTTGTTGAATTTACCCTCCTTTTTTTTAGAGAGAGAGAGAGATTTTTGCTATAAGGTATATGCATTTGCCAGAGAGAGAGAGAGAAAGTAAGAAATCACCCTCCCCTCCCACCCAAGGGATGGCCATTCTGCCGTCCCTCCTCCTCTTGGGATCGTGGACACAGATGCACAGTGTGAGTTTCAAGCCTCTGGATCTGGGACTCAAAGCGCAATTGGCCATGTGGGAGTCCAGAGCCATAACCACCATGCTACCTGCTGGCCCTGAATTTACCATGTTTTTTCTTTTTTTTTTTTTTTTCCCCTAAATCTATTAAGATGGCCATGTGGTTTTGCTTTTTAATATGTAACTATGTAAATTACATTTCTATTTTCTTTTTTTTTTTTCTTTTTTTGGAGAGGTTTTTGCTATAGGGCATATGTACTCACCAGAAAGACAGAGACATAGAGACAGGAAGCGAGAAATCACCCCCCAGGGTGGATGGCCCACACCACAGTCTCTTCTCCTCCTTTTTCCTCTTGTGATCCTGGGCACACATGCACATGCGCCGGACGTGAGTTTAAGCCACCAGGTCCAGGACTCAAACCACGGTCGACCACATGGGAGTCCAGCGACATAGCCATTACGCTAACTGCTGGTCCCAAATTACATTTTTACTTTCTAATGATAAAGTACCTACTTTGTCTTCCCGAGATAAATATCACTTGGTAATGTTTGTTTTACACACCCTTGCATTTGACCAGCTGAGGTTTTTATTCCGAATTGTTGCATTTCTGTAAGTGAAACTCAGCTACCAATTTCTTCTTTCACTGCCCTTTCTGGTTTGTTGTGAGTTTCACTAGCAGTAGTTAGGGACTAGTCTCCTACAAGTTGTTGGATCTTGTTTTTTAGCTTGAGTAAGAGAGTTTCTGTTCCTTGAAGGTTATGAGAGTTGCCTGTGAAGACATCTGGGCTTCCTAAAGTGTTTTCTGGCTAGGATTTTTTTTTTTTTTTTTTTTTTTTTTTTTTTTGGAGAGGTTTTTGCTATAGGGCGCGTGCGCTCGCCAGACAGACAGAGAGAGACAGAGAGACAGAAAGTGAGAAATCACCTCCCAGGGGGGATGGCCACTGACGCAATCCCTTCTCCTCCATTCTCCTTTTGGGATCTTGGGCATGCACGCACACGCGCCCAGTATGAGTTTTTTAAGCCACCGGGTCCGGGACGCGAACCACGGTCAACTACGTGGGAGTCCAGCGACATAGCCATTACGCTAACTGCTGGTCCCTCTGGCTAGGATTTTTAAAATTGAGATTCAATCTCAGTCAGTCAAGTATATCTATCTATTCAGGTTTTCTATTTCTTCTTGAACAAGTTTTGTGCATTTATATTTCCATATTAACTGCCTACTTTGTGTAATGCTTCAAACATATCATTTAACATACAGAGCTCAGAATTTTATTTTTATTTTCCTGAGGATGTGTGTGCTCACCAGAGCAACAGAGAGGGAGAGGGGAAAGCACCTCTCTTGGGAAAAGGTCACGCTGCAATCCTTTCTCCTTCATTTCTGCCTTTTTTTGGGATTTGGGGCATGCCTGCACACACACCAAGCATGGTTCTTAAGCTGCCAATCTGGGAATTGAACTGCACAGTTGGCCAGGTGGGATCCAGCTGCTTTAACCACCAAGCCACAGAGCTGGCCCCAGAGGTCAAAGCTTTAGAACTGCTAGTCTCTCCTGCTTTAATGGGGTTGGGCAGATTCGGAACAATGGCAAAGAAAGAAATAGATGCTTTTTTTCACATCTGATGAACCACTGGGTTGTTGGGAATGTCATGATGCATTTTTGCATAGAGAAACAGAAAAATACATCGTGACTTTCATGACTTAAAACAACCTTGAAAAGACATGGAAAAGAGCCATTCATTTCTGGGGCTGGCAGGTGGCATGGTGGTTGGGGGTGGCTGAACTCCCACATGGCTGACTGCAGTTCAAGTCTTGAACCTGGCAGCTTGCTTTCTCATGTTCCTTCTCTTTCTGTCTCTCTCTGGTCAACCTCAAAAAAATAAAATAAAATAATTGGGACCGGTAGTTAGCATAATGGCTATGTCGCTGGACGCCCACGTAGTCGACTGCGGTTCGAGTCCCGGACCCGGTGGCTTAAACTCACGCTGGGCGCGTGTGCGTGTGTGCCCAAGATCCCGAGAGGAGAAGGGATTGCGGCGTGGCCATCCTCCCTGGGGGGTGATTTCCTGCTTTCTGTCTCTCTGTCTCTCTCTGTCTGGCGAGCGCACGCACCCTAAAGCAAAAATCTCTCCAAAAAAAAAGGAAAAAATAAATAAAATAATGAATGACTAAAATAAATTTTTAAAAAATCATTAATTTCTCAAGTAATCCCAGTTAATCCATTAAAGACTTTTCACTGTAGCTTTAAATTTTTCATTAAATGGGGGACCAGCAGTTAGCGTAATGGCTATGTCGCTGAACTCCCATGTAGTCAACCGTGGTTCCAGTCCTGGACCCAGTGGCTTACACTCACGCCGAGCATGTGTGCGTGCGTGCCCAAGATTCCAAGAGGAGAATAGAGGACGAGAAGGGATTGCGGCGTGGCCATCCCCACTGGGGGTTGATTTCTCACTTTCTGTCTCTCTGTCTCTCTGGCGAGCACACGTGCCCTGTAGCAAAAACCTCTCAAAAAAATTTTTTTTTTATTAAATGGGGCCAACTGATGGCATGGTGGTTAAAGTGGCTGGGTCCCACCTGACAGACTGCATGTTCAAGTCCCAGAACCAGCACTTTAAAAAACATACTAGGTGTGTGCATGCATGTGCGAACTCCTGAGAGGAGCGGCCCAGTAGGTAAGTGTAGTGGTTAAGGTGCTGGATTCCCACATGGCCGACTGCAGTTCAAATCCCAGGCCCTGTGACTTGAAAATCATGCCGGTGCATGTGCGTGATGCCCAAACCCTGCGAAGAAAACAGAGACGGGATTGCAGCATGGCCATTCTCCCCCCCTGCCCTGAGATGCATTTTCACTCCCTCTTCTCCCTCTGTCTGGTGAGTGCCCATGCGCCATAGCAAAGTACTGGGGGAGAAAAAACAAACACCCACATGCTCATTGAACAGCAAGGACATTCGTGGTATGTCGGGGCTAGGAATGAACCAGGGCCTGTAGTCCAGGCAGGAAAGCTGAGGGTGATTCCAGGTGAAGGTGAGTGCTCTCTTGGCTGGGAGGAGGGCCCCAGATAAGGCCAAAGGCTCACCTGGCAGGGCCGTGGCCCCATGATGGAGACGTGGGGGCCAGGCGGTCACGGAGGTAGCACTTGATCCTGGAGTCACCTGGTCTTCAACCGTTTGCCAAATACAACATTTTGGAAAGAATCATAGGACAGGAAAAAGGGAAAAGACACAGACGTTTTCTTTTTTTAAAAGTCTGTTCATTTGGTTTTTTTTGTTTGTTTTTTTTTCCATGAGCGACAGAGGGAAAGAGAGAGACAAGAGCCTCCAACCAGGTCTCCATGCCACCACCACCTCCAGTCTCAGTGGCCTGGAGCATGGCACGTGTGCATCTGGAGTGTACAGGGAGGCCTGAGGACACAAACCCGGGACTTCTCATGTGGCTCCACCTGCCAAGGTCTTGTATTTTACTGCGGCACCACTGTCCAGCACTACCCTCCCTTTCTTACTATTTTTAAGTCCTGTTTTTTTTTGTTGTTGTTATTTGTTTTTATTTTTTTTAATAATTGTTTTATTTAACTTTATTTATTTAATTTGACCAGCGAGGAACACAGCAAGAGAGAGAGAGAGAGAGAGAGAGAAGCAAGCTGCTGGGTCAGTGACTTGAACCGCGGTTAGCCATGTGGGAGTCCAGTGCCCTTAACCACCACGCCACCTGCTGGCCCCTTTGAAGCCCTGTTTTAAAGGACAACCTGGGGTGCAGTGCAGATTAAAATGAGATGAGACTGGAGTGGAGTGAGGGCCCCTTGAAGTGTTGGTTCGTAGGTGTGTAAGGGGCAAGAAAAGCCCGAAAAGAAAGAACTGGGCTGAGCTTTGAGGGGCAAGGCCTTGGGACATGAATACTTGCGGTTTAGAAAATCCAGAGTTTGATAGCTGTGGGAACTTGGGCAAGTCACTTAAGTCCAAAATCCCTTAAAATAGCAGAATGAGGGGCCAGCAGGTGGCATGGTGGTTAAGCATGCTGGACTCCCACATAGCCAACTGTGGTGTCGAATCCCGGACCTGGCAGCTTGCTTTCTCACTTTCCTTCTCTCTCTCTCACTCTTACTCTGTCCCTCTCCAGTCAAATTAAAACAAACAGATAAAGTTAAATAAAATAATATAAAAAGAAATTTTAAGTAAAAGAAATATTAGAATGAGGTCTCAGATCTTCCACTGAGTGTCACAGAATTTTAAATTCCAATGTCTTGGGACCTGGAAATCCATGGGGTAGGGCCTAACTTCAGCATCATATTCTCTCAGGTCTGCTCTTTGACTTCAGTATTGCCCCTATCATATCTGATTTGTACACGGTCCACAGTGGGTTAGAACACTGGTATTGTGTTTTGGAAGCCAAAAAATTCTGTGGTTTAAGAAATAAAACAGGGAGGACCAACAGATGGCGTAATGGTTATGTTGCTGGACTCCCCCATAGTTGATTACGGATTGAGTCCTGAACAAGGCTGCCTCATGTGTGTGTACCCAAGAGTCTGAGAGGAGAATGGAAGAGAAGGGATTGCAGCGTGGCCAACCCCTAGGGGGTGATTTCTCACTTTCTGTCTCTCTGTCTCTCCGGTGAGCACATGTGCCCTATAGCAAAAATATCTCTCTCAACAAAAGAGAAAAAAAAACAAAAACAGGAACCAGCTAGTGATATGGTGGTTAATGCAGCTGGATTCCACATGGCTGACTGTGATTACAGTCCCAGACCTGGCAGCTTGAGAAACATGCCAGGCATATGTGCATGCATGTCCAAAATCGTGAGAGAAGGGATTATGGCATGGCCATCCCCCTCCCTCGGGGTGCTTTCTTACTTTTCTCTTTCTCTTGCATGTACCCTATAGCAAATTTATTATTTTTAAAAATAATTATTTATTTATGGGGCCAGCAGGTGGTGTGGTGGTTAAAGGCTCTGGACATTCCCACATGGCTGATGATGGTTTGAGTTCGGGACCTGGTGGCTTGCTTCTCACCTTCCCGCTCTCTCTGTGTGTATCTCTCTCTGGTCAAATTAAATAAATGAGTGAGTAAATAAAATTAAAATAAATAATTCTTAGGAAAAAAAGATATCACCAACTCCCAGTCAAGGTTTTTTAAAAAATTATTTATTTAATTTTATTCATTATTATTTAAATTTGATCAGAGAGAGAGACACACACACACAGAGAGAGTGAGAGAGAGAAGGGAAGTGAGAAAGCAAGGCACTAGGTCCAGGACTCAAACTGCACTTGGCCACGTGGGAGTCCAGTGTCTCAACCACCACGCCAACTGCTGGCCGCCCCCATAGCAAATTTAAATTTCAAACGTTTTAGAAAGGCCAGTAAGTACATGAAATGATGCTCGACATGGCTGGTTGTTAGAAAAATGCAAACCAAGCCTCACTGCTGGGTCCTATGGATGGCTAGTATAAAAAGAAAATAGAGAAACTGGGTTGGCTCAGTGGTGTCGTGCTAATGCACTACTCGAGTGAAATTAGATCCATATGGAACATGACGAGTTCAGTTCCCCCGCTGGCCTGTACATGCTGGATGGACCCCCATGATTCTGGCTGGGGGAGTCACAATGTGAGATCCTGTTGAGGGTGCTTGTCTTTCTCTCTCTCTCTCTTAATCACTTTCTCTCGCATATGAAAGGAATAAATAACTTTTATTTTCTCCCAGTTTTCCTATAGGGTACATGCATTTGTCAGAGGGAGAAAGAGAATGTGAGGAACAGAGAGAGAGGGACCAGCAGTTAGCGTAATGGCTATGTTGCTGGACTCCCATGTAGTCGACCGTGGTTTGAATCACGGAACCTGGTGGCTTAAACTCACGCCGGGCGTGTTATGCGTGCACGCCCAAGATCCTGAGAGGAGAATGGAGGAGAAGGGATTGCGGTGTGGCCATCCCCCCTGGGGGGTGATTTCTCTCTTTCTATCTCTCTGTCTCTCTCTGTCTTTCTGGCGAGTGCACGTGCCCTGTAGCAAAAACCTCTTCAAAAAAACAAAACAAAACAAAAACAAAACGAGAGAGAGAGAGAGAGAGAGAGAGAGAGAGAGAGGGAGAAGGGAGAGAGAATGTGAAGAATCACCCCCTGAGGGGGGTGGCCATGTCCCAATCCCTTCTCTCCATTCTTTTCTTAGGACTTCCAGCTTCCTAAACCATGTCACTGGCTGGTCTAGGTCATACGGCAATTCTATGCTACTTTTTAAATTGCTGTACTGTTTTCCATAAAAGCTGAACCATTTTACACTTGCACCCATAATACACAAAGGTTCAATTTCTCCACATTCTTTCCAACACTTGTTATTTTTTACTTTTTTAAAGATTTATTTTATTTAACTTTATTTATTTGTTTGTTTATTTTAATTCGATCAGAGAGAGACAGAAAGAGAGAAGAGAGAGCAAGCCGCCAGGTTTGCACCTCGAACCGTGGTCGGCCATGTGGGAGTCCAACGTCCTTAACTACCATGCCACCTTTCAGCCCCAACACTTGTTATTTTTAAACTTTTTTTCCTTTCTTTCCTTTTTTGGTTATTTTTAAGCTTTTAAAGAATTGTATTTATTTCTGGACCAGCAAGAGGCATGGAGTTTAAGGTGGCTGGATCCTACATGGTCAACTGCTTGGTTCAAGTCCTGGACCCAATGGCTTGAAAATCTCACTGGGTGCATATGTTTGCATGTGTGCCCATGATCCCAAAAAGAGAATGGAGGAGAAGGGATTGCAATGTGGCCATCCCCCCCTGGATTTCTCACTCTGTCTCTCTCTTTTTCTGTCTCTCTCTGGTGAGCACAAGAGGCTTATAGCAAAACTAAAAAAGAGAAAAAAAGAATGATGGTATGACCCAGCAGTTCCCCTACTTGGTACATACCCAAAAGAAGAGAAAGCAATGTCTAGAAGAGATATTTGTACACCCATGTTCATAGCAGCATTAGTCACAATAGCAAAAAAGCGGAAGCAACCCAAGTGTCTATTGACATATGAATGGACAGACAAAATGTGGTTTGTGCACATAATGGAATAGCACATCCTTAAAAACAAAGGAAAATCTGACACGTATTACACTATGGATGACTTTGAAGACGTCATGCTAAATGAAATCAGCCAGTCACAAAGGGCAAATTAGAGTAGTTAAATTCATAGATAGAGGGGTCAGCAGGTGGCATAGTGGTTAAGGCACTGGATTCTCACGAGATCAACTACAGTTCAAATCCGAGACCCGGTAGCTTGAAACTCACACCAGACCTATGTGAGTGCATGCCCAAAATCCCAAGAAGGGAATGTGGAAGAGGAGACTGTGGAGTGGACACCCCCTCCAGGGGTGATTTCTTTCTTTCTGTCTCTCTGTCTCTCCAGCAAGCAAATACGTCCTATAGCAAAAATCTCTCTCTCAAAAAAAAAAAAATCATAAACAGAGAGTTGATGGTGGCTGCCAGGGTTTGGGGAGAGGAAGAAATGGTGGAGTTGGCGTTTAATGGGTACAGAGTTTCATTTTTGGGAAGATAAAAAGGTTCTGGAGGTGGATAGTGGGTGATGGTTGCCTAACAATGTGACTGTACTGGGCCACAGAACTGCACACTTAAAAATGATTAAAACAGTAAATGTCATCACAGTGACAAAAAACGAAACTGCCCTGCATCAATAATGGGGCAAAACAAAAGAATGCTTCCTGGTCTGGCTCACGGAGAAGAACCCAACGTCGCATCTGTGGCGCCTGTCAAAATGGCTTAACCTCAATCTAATCATAAGGAAAGATGCAGAAACCCGAACTAAGGGATGTTCTGCAGAACCTGGAAGTCTGCAAGACCTGGAGTCTTCACAGACATCAAATCCTGAGAGAGAAAAAGAAGTAAAGACAGTGCACCAGATGAAAAGAGATGAAAAAGATGTGACAACTAAATGCAGCACACGATTCTCGATTGGATTTACAAGCAAAAACTTTACAAAAGACATCATGGGGACAATTTGAGAAATTTCATATAGACGGAATATTAAAGGACAGTGCTAATTCAGCGAGATTACATGTCCCACATGGGTTATTGTGGTTGGGTAGGACAATGTCTTTGTGCTTAGGAGATTCACGGTGAAGTATTTAGAGGTAAAATGTCGTGTCTGCAATGACTTCCTTACCGTTCAGAAAAAGCAAGGCACTAAATCAAAACAAAACAGAAGAATGAGAGAGAGCATGTGCAGTAGGAGAATTTGAATGAAGGATTTGTGGGTGGTTTTTGGTACCTTTCTTGACACTTTGAGAGACTAAAACTTAAACAGTTGAGGGGCCATCAAGTGGCATGGTGATTAGGGCACTGGACTCTCACATGGCCAATTGCAGTTCCAGTCCCAGACCTAGCAGCTTTCTCTCTCTCTCTCTCTCTCTCTCTCTCTCTGGTGAGCACATGTTCTTTGTAGCAAATTTTAAAATAATAGTAGTAATAATAACAATAAATAACATTAAATAAATAATTATTTTTAAAACATAGAAAGTTGAAGATGAGTAATAAAATAAAACCAAAAGTTGGGGGTTAGCCCAGACTGGTGGTGGTGTGGTGGTAAGTGTTGGTAAGTCAGTGGTAGTGAAGTGCTGGAACTGTATGGCCCATGGCGGTTCGGATCCCCTGGATGACCTGACGACATGTTGGGTGCCCGAGATCCTGACAAGCTGGAGGATCATGTTGTGATAAGAGCCTGCCGAAGGTACTTTTCCCTTTCTTTCTCTAGCCTGTGTGCATGTGCTTCCTATCATAAATAAAAATAAATAAATCTTCTAAAAAATAAAAAGAGGGGTGCCAGCTGTTGGCGTAATGGCTATGTCGCTGTACTCCCATGTAGTCAACAGCGGTTCAAGTCCTGGACCAGGTGACTTAAACTCACACCGGGCACATGCGCGTGCATGCCCAGGATCCTGACAGGAGAATGGAGAAGAAGGAATTGCAGCGTGACCATCCTCCAGGGGGTGATTTCTCGCTGTCTGTCTCTCTCTGTCTTTCTGACGAGTGCACGTGCCCTATTGCAAAATCCTCTCAAAAAAAAAAAAAAAAAAAAAAAAAAAAAAGAATTCTTTAAAGGGACCAGCAGTTAGCGTAATGGCTATGTCACTGGACTCCCATGTAGTCGACTGTGGTCCAAGTCCTCGACCTGGTGGCTTAAACTCACGCCGGGCACGTGTGCGTGCGTGCCCAAGATCCCAGGAGGAGAATGGAGGAGAAGGGATTGCGGCAGGGCATCCCCTCTGGGGGGTGACTTCTCACTTTCTGTCTCTCTGTCTCTGTCTTTCTGGCAAGCACACACACCCTATAGCAAAAAACCTCTCAAAATAATAATAATTAAAAAATGAATAAATAAATAAAAAGAGGAATTTCCTTCGTAGGTTGAGAACACTCTGAAGATTCAAATGCACCCAGCTGTGGACTCACGGAAAGGGTAGCCTCTGGGCTTTTCTCTCTCTCTTTTTATTTATTTATTTATTTTTTAGAAGTTATTTGTTTTCATTTTATTTATTCATTCATTTATTTTAATTTGATCAGAGAGAGACACAGAGAGAGATAGAGAGACAGAGAAGGTGAGAAAGCAAATTATTAGGACTGGACTTGAACCGTGGTCAGCCTTGTGGGAGTGTCCGGTGCCTTAACCACCATGCCACCTGCTGGTCCCATCTCTCTTTTTATTTTTAAGAGAGATTTGTTTTTCGCTATAGGGCATGTGTGCTAGAGAGACAGAGAGACAAAGAGAGAGAAAGTGAGAAATCCCCCCAGGGAGGGGGGTGGCCATGCTGCAATCTTCTCTTCCATTATCTTCCTGGGACTCTGGGCGTGAACACACATGTGCCCAGCATGAATCTCAAGCCACTAGGTCTGGGACTCAAACTGCAGTTGGCCATGGGGGAGTCCAGCACCCCCACCATTATGCCACCTGCCAGCCCCTTCTTTTCTCTCCTTATTCATGAGAAACACATGTGCACACGTGGTGGGAATCAGTGAGAGATGAGCACCCTTCGTAGAGTCTGTGCACACCGCGATTCCGCACTTGCGGTCATTCCGGTTATCGCAGGCACTCACTCGCGGGCACCCTGTGTTTTGCGCTGACCAGCCTGAGGACTCGAACTATGGTCACTGTGCGAGATTCAGCCCTTCTGGGCAGCCTGTGACTTTCTTCTGTCTCCATTCTGTCAGGATTTAAGCACACATGCACACATGCTGGTATGTTTTTCAAGCTGCCTGGGTCGAGATTAGAACCATAGTCAGTCATACGAGACTGGACTCCCTGTGCATCTTTAAGTCTCCAGAGTAAACACATATTCATTCATTAAGCCAGTCAGTGTTGAGTATCTGTGACTGGTACATAACAATGACCGAGACTGATGTGGTCCCTTCTGCCTCAAGGAATGAGGTGACAGTGACTCGGAAGGCCCTCTTAACCTGGGTTGGCGAAGTGGACAGTCAGGAAAGGCTCCCCAGAGTAAGTCGATGGGCAAATGGGGGAGTAGGGCAGCAAGCTAAGTGGTAGGAGAGACCAGAGTGTTAAGAGTGAAGGGGTGCTGGGACCAGCAGTTAACGTAATGGCCATGTCACTGAACTACCATGTAGTCAACCACGGTTTGAGTTCCGGACCCGGTGGCTTAAACTCATGCTGGGTGCATATGCGTGCGTGCCCAAGATCCCGAGAATGGAGGAGAAGGGATTGTAGCATGGCCATCCCCCCTGTGGGGTGATTTCTCGCTTTCTGTCTCTCTGTCTCTCTCTGTCTGTCTGGCGAGCGCATGCGCCCTATAGCAAAAACCTCTCCAAAAAAAAAAAAAAAAAAAAAAAAAAAAAGAGTGAAGGGGGGCTTGCTCTGTGGCACAGTGGTAATGTACTGCTTAAGAGAAACCTAATCCCATGTGGTCTCTGTGGTTCAAATCCCCTGCCTGAAACATGCAAGGCTTTCAGTGTGAGTGCCCAGGACTGAGCAGCTGGAGGACTAGAGGAAGGGGTTCGTGGTGGGACCAGGCCCTATGGAGGGTGCTCCTTCTGCCCTTCCCCAACACACATGTGCAGGCACATGGGCTCGCTCATGAATAAAAAAATATGGGACCAGCAGTTGGCGTAATGGCTATGTCGCTGGACTCCCACGTAGTCGACTGTGGTTTGAGTTCCAGACCCAGTGGCTTAAAACTATGCCGGGCGTGTGTGCGTGTGTGCCCAAGATCCCGAGAAAATGGAGAAGAGATTGTGGCATGGCCATCCCCCTGGGGGGTGATTTCTTGCTTTCTGTCTCTCTGTCTCTCTGGCAAGCACATGCGCCGTATAGCAAAATCCTCACTCAGAAAAAAAGAAAACTATATTAAAATGAAAGTGAGGCCAGCTCCATGGCTTGGTAGGTAAGGCAGCTAGATCCCACATAACCAATCTCATAGTTCAAATTGCAGCCCTGACAACTTGACGAACACACAGAGTTCATGTGCATCCCCCAAATCTTAACAGGGTGAAGAAAGGAAGGAGACTGGATTGCGGTGTGACCATGGCCCATTGCGGGGTGCTTTCTCTCTCTCTGTGTGTGTGTGTGTGTGTGTGTGTGTGTGTGTTGCTCTCTTGCTCTGGCAAGCACAGATATTTTCTGGCCAAAAAACAAAAACAAAAACCAGAGATGGGAAAAGTGGGAGGCCATGAGTTTGTGTGTGCTTTTTTCTTGTTAATTATGTTTTAATTGCCAGAGGCATGTTTTCTCACCAGAGAAAGAGAAACAGGGAGAGGCCAGCAGGTGGTATGGTGGTTGGGTGCTGGACTCCCACATGGCCTACCGTAGTTCGAGTCCTGGACCAGGCAGCTTGGTTTTTCACTTTCCCTCTCTCTCTGTCTCTCTCTTGTGAGTACACAAGCTCTATAGAAAACTTAAAATAATAATAATAAGATTAAATAAATAATTCTTAAAAAAGAAGCGAGAGAGAGAAAGCATCCTCCATGGGGTGTGTTTGCCCACAGCCCCTTCACGTCTCCATCCTGTTGGAATTGTGGGTTTGCACACTCATATCCCCGGAATGTTTTTCAAGCCTCTGGGGCCAGGATTTGAACTGTGTGAGTGACCATGTGGGATCCACGTTGCTTAACCTCTGGTCCACAGTACCAACTCAAAGTGTGCTTTTTTTCCCTTTCCTTTCCTTTCCTTTTCTTTTTTTTTTTTTTTTTTTTTTTTTGGAGAGGTTTTTTGCTATAGGGCGCGTGCACTCGCCAGAGAGAGACATAGAGACAGAAAGTGAGAAATCACCCCCCAGGGGGGATGGTCACGCCGCAATCCCTTCTCCTCCATTCTCCTCTCGGGATCTTGGGCACGCACGCACATGCGCCCGGCGTGAGTTTTAAGCCACCGGGTCCGGGACGCGAACCGCCGTCGACTACGTGGGAGTCCAGTGACATAGCCATTACACTAACTGCTGGTTCCCTCCTTTTCTTTTTTTTTAAGAACAGAATTCAGACAGGTTTTTTGTTTTGTTTTGTTTTTATTTTGTTGTTGTTGTTTTTGAATCCCAGCCTTCTCCTTAAATTCTGCGCAGAACTGAGAAAGTTACTGAATATCTCTGGGCTTTGCTATCTCAAGGTAAAGGGGGAGACATGTCCTTCCTCCTTTCAGGATTTTTAGCATGCACACACACGTATCTGGCACGTTTTTTTAAGTCACTGGGTCCAGGAACCACACGGTCAGCTGCGTGGGATCCAGTCACCTTAACTATCCTGTCACCAGCTGGCTCCTATGCTCCTGAATGGGATGGTTATTGCATGGGTGTGAACAGGAAGAGAACTTCGTCCAGATGTATACTCGAGATTTGAACAGTTTACTGCATGTAAATCATTCCCAAACAAAAAATTCAATATAAAAACTTGCTCCTGGGTTTTAACCTGCGGACGACTTCTCATTGGCTTAAGACTCCCACACCCTATGCTTAGGTGTAGTAATACTCAGAAAAAGATGGCTGACTATTCTAGGGCTCGCCACTTCGAGCTAGGCTGCGGCTGGTCCTTATTGCCCTGGGCAGCTCAGGGACAAGGGAGATGCCAAGATGCAAAGTGAGTTTTCGACTCTCAGGAAGGGACTTGCTGGAAGGAAAACGGAAGTTGTATGGAAAGCACCTGGCACTGGGTCGGGACTTGTGCGTGTTCCTCAGGGCCTTCTGATTTGGGCCTCCTTCAACTCCAGTCCTTTCACACCTATCTCCTCTGGAGCCCCGGGCCAGTGTGCCTCTGCCGGGAAGCCTTCCCTGGATGCTTTATCTCACACGGCACCCACCTCTGCTTCTCCTTCTCCTGCTCCATTTGATTCATAATCACAATCTGAAATGATCTCGTTGTATTAGGTGTTTGGAAAAATCATGACGTACTTTTCTGTTTTTCGATCCAAAAATGCGTCATGACTTTTCCGACAATCTAATATTTACTGACTTGTCCTTGATTCCATTTTAACTGCAAACTCCTAAAGAGCAAGGACTATCTGTCCTGTGTGCTCTAATAACTCTGGACTTAGTGCCATCTGAAAGCCATAGTAAGCCCTGTATCTATTTTTTTTTTTTTTGAGAGGTTTTTGCTATAGGGCGCGTGCGCTCTCCAGAAAGACAGAAAGGGACAGAGAAAGAGAAAGCAAGAAATCACACCCCCCCTCCCCAGGGGGAATGGCCAGGTGGCAATCTTTTCTCCTCCATTCTCCTCTCGAGATCTTGGGCATGCACGCACATGTGCCCGGCCTGAGTTTAAGCCACTGGGCCCGGGACTTGAACTGCAGTAGACCACATGGGAGTCCAGCGACATAGCCATTATGCCAACTGCTGGTTTCAAGCCCTGTATCAATATCAATGGCATCAGACTGGTTCTGTGACCTGGTGGTTAATGCGGCTCGATCCCACATGGCCAACTGCCCAGTCCAGTCCAGCAGCTTGAGAAACACATTGAGTGCATGTATGTGCCCAGAATCCTGAAAGGGGGGCCAGCAGGTGTTGTGGTGGTTAAGGCACTGGATTCCCACCTGGCTGACTATAGTTCAAGTCCCAGATCTAGCAGCTTGCTTTCTCACTTTCCTTTTCTCTCTCTCTAGTCAAATGAAATAATAATACTACTAAATGAAATAAAATAAATAATTATTTTAAAAAAATATCCTGAAGGAAGGAGAAATGGAGGAGAAGGGGTTGCAACACGACCATGCCAGTCTTTCTCTCTCTCTCTTTGGCAAGCACATGTGCCCTGGAGCAAATTAAACAATAGGCAAGTGCCCAAGCTCCTGATGAGCTGGAGGGCTGGGGAACGGGGATAATAGCAGAAACAAAGCAAACTGAAATGACTTCTCTCCTCCTCTCTCTGTCTCTTCCTGGTTAGCTCATGTTAGCTGGCAATATTTAAAAAAAAAAATTGATGGCATCAGTAGATGGTTAGCTGTTAATAAAATGGTTTTTGGGGCTGACAGGTGGCATGGTGGTTAAGGGTGCTGGACTCCCACATGGCTGACAGCGGTTTGAGTCCCAGACCTGGTAGCTTGCTTTCTCACTTTTCCTCTCTCTCTATCTTACTCTGTCCCTCTCTGACCAAATTTAAATAAATAAATGAATGAAGTTCAATAAAATAATTCTTTCAAAATAACAACAATAATAATAATAAAAACTGGGCTTTTACTGTTGTTATTGAGTTAAAGGGGGAGAGAGTGGTTTTGAGAAAGAGTGTAGAGGAGGCTGAGGAATGGCAGAGGAGGCTGGAGTGGGAGGGGGGAACCCAAGGCTGGCGAGAATGAAAACACAGTCAGCAAGATTAGCTGGTGGTAGTGAAGACTGAGGTTGATTGGAAATGTCAAAACTCAGTGGAAAGTTTCAGATCAACAGAAACAGGAATCAGAAAGTTCTGAGGCCCGGAAGCCCAGATCTTACTAGGTCTCCTTCCCACCTCTCCAGGTTGAGGTCAGGGCCTGCTCTCTTGTCCCTGCTGCTATCGGGACCCCCGGTTCCCTTGGGCGGCAAAGGGTGGAGAGAGACAGAGCGATAGAGGGAGAGGAGAGAGCAAGCTCTATGAGGATGTGCATGTCACTGCCTTTTCTTCCATCCCGTCTCCCTTCTGGAATTTTGGGTATACATGGACATGCACTCAGCGTGTTTGTCAAGCCCCTGAAATTTCCATTCACACTTCCCTCTCTCCAGTAGCATCTATCCTCTGTGAAGTCGGCATCCAACAGGGCTCAGATGATCTTCACTTTGGCCTTCTTTTTTTTTTTAAATCTAATTCTGCTCTTCCTTCCTTTCTTTTTTTCCTTATTTTTAAAAAATTATTTAATTGTTATTATTTAATTGCATTCATTATTATTATTTTAAACTTCACCAGAGAGAAAGAAAAGGAAAGTGAGAAAGCTAGTCACCAGACCTGGGACTCGAACAGCGGTCGGCCATGTGGGAGTCCAACATCTTAACCATCACACCACCTGATGGCCCTTCCTTTCTTTCTTTTTAATTTGCTGCAGGGAATGTGTGCTCATCAGAGACAGAGAAACAGAGAGAGGAAGTTGAGAAAGGCCCCATCAGGAGAGATGGCCACACTGTCATCCCTTCTCCTCCATTCTCAGGATTTTTGGGCATGCACACACACACACACCGGGCATGTTTTCCAAAGCTGGGGTCCAGGACTCAAAACACAGTGGCCATGTGGGATCCAGCTGCCTTAATCACTATGCCTCTGGCTGGCCCCAATCCCATCATTTCTAACAATAACAATACCTTGATCACAGTGAAGTTCTCAGTACACATTACTATGCTATAATCTTTTCTGCCATTGTCATAATTGACCTATCACACAGGTAAGGAATCTAATACCCAGAGAGGCTAAGTAACTCTTCCAAGGCTACCTCGCTGGAGTTTTCCGGTCTGCACCTTCATCTCTGTTCTCAAGGACACAGAGTGAATTCATCGCTTCTCACTCAGACTTTTTCATCATCTTAGTAAGCTTCTTTCCATCTGTCTCTGCTCACACCTCTCCATCCTCCTCCTCACTTAGTGACAGTGGACTTCCTAAAAAATCTTTTTTTCTTAAAGATTTTTGCCACAGGGTGCTTGCACTCACGAGAGAGAGAGAGAGAGAGAGAGAGAGAGAGAGAGAGAGAGAATGTGTGTGAGGGAAAGTGAGTAATCGTGCCCCTCCCCAGGAGGGATGGCCATGCAGCAATCCCTCCCCCATTCTCCTAGGGATTATGGGCATGATTTTCAAGCCGTTAGGGCTTGGACTTCAACTGGGGTCGGCCATGTGAAAATCCACTGCCTTAACTGCCATATCACCTGCTGGCCCCAAGAAAAATTTTTCTTAAAAAAAAAAAATTACTGGGACCAGCAGATGGTGTAACGGTTACGTGGCTGGACTCCCACATAGTCAACCATGGTTCCAGTCTAGGACACGGCAGCTTAAAACTCACGCAGGGCAGGGACCAGCAGTTAGCATAATGGCTATGTCGCTGGACTCCCACGTAGTTGACTACGGTTCGCATCCCAGACCTGGTGGCTTAAAACTCACACTGGGTGAGTGTGTATGCGTGCCCAAGATCCCAAGAGGAGAATGGAGGAGAAGGGATTGCAGCGTCACCATCCCCCCTGGGGGGTGATTTCTCACTTTCTGTCTCTCTGTCTCTGTCTGTCTGGTGAGCGCATGTGCCCTATAGCAAATACCTCTAAAAACAAAACAAAACAAAAAAACTCACGCAGGGCATATGTGCATGCATGGCCAAAATCTCAAGAGGAGGAGGAGAAAGGACTGTGGCATAGCAAACTCCCCTGGGGGGGGGGTTGTGATTTCTTGCTTTCTGTCTGTCTCTCTGTCTCTTTGGGGAGCACTGGCAAAAATCTCTCTCTCTGAAAAAAAAAAAAAAAAAAAAAAAAAAAAAAAAAGGACCAGCAGATGGCATAATGGTTATGTTGCTGGACTCCCATGTAGTTGACTGCAGTTTAAGTCCTGGGCCCAGTGGCTTAAACCTCGGTGATTTCTCACTTTCTGTCTCTCTGGCAAGTGCACAGGCCCTATAGCAAGAAAAGTTTTCTCTCTCTGTTCAGCAGCCTCAACCGTGCACTGTCATCGCCATCATGCTAGGTGCCGCTCTCCGCTGGCTGTCCCCATGGCCTCAGCCACCCAGGTCTGCCCTCAGCCTCCTGCACTGCACCCGGGGCCCCCTGGACCCGCCGCTATCCAGGCAGGTCACTGCTACTCCCATAGGTCACATGAAATAGAGGAGGAATTTGATGCTTGCTGGGTGACGTACTTCAACAAGCCACACATAGATGCCTGGGAATTGCGTAAGGGGATGAACGCACTGGTTGGCTATGATCTGGTTCCAGAACCCCAAATCACTGATGCTGCCTTGCGGGCATGCAGATGGTTAAATGATTTTGCCAGTGCAGTTCGCATCCTAGAGGTTGTTAAGGACAAAGCAGGACCACATATTGCGAGTGTCATGTTACCACCGTGTGACCACCTGGCTTCCTCCAAGAGACATCTTGAATGGCGTGAATGGACATTCTTGGTGTACCACCTAGATGTCCAGGCAACCCATGAACTGTCTGTGTCCATCACTCCCCTGGCTTCTCTGTGTGTTTGCTTCCTGTAGCTTATATCCGGGCTCTCTTTAGAGGAGTGTCCTTGGTCTCCCGCACTGCTCTGCCTCTTTAAAAGCATGGAGCGTGCTGGAGTATGCGGCCCAGTACTTGCCTTGAGTAGAAATACACTGGAGATATCATTTATATCACTGGAACTCCCCTGCAGGACCAGGCTGGGACTCAGACCTGCCTAAAATCTCTCTTCTCTTGGCTCCTTCTGCTTTTCTATTTTGCTTCCCTTTATTCCCTTGACAATTTCTCCTGGGAGCCTTTCCTTGGTAAATCATATACAAACTCACCCTTGTTTTAGCTCTGCTTCTGGAAATCTGCTCAAGGACATCGGATCTTAGGGCACTCCTAGATTGATCTACAAGGCTCTCAGAAATCTGGCCTGACCTCTCAGCCTCATGATGCTTGTCCTCCGTGAACGGACTATGCATGTGTTAGCCTTATGGATTGCTGACAGAAGAGGGACTTGACTATTTAGTGGGTCGTCACAATGTGGACCAACCAGAAACCCAAAACATAGGGCAGGGATCTAAGCCGAGTGTTAGGGAAAAGCAAGTGGGGAGAATGAACCAGAGACAGAAGGATATGAAGATTCTAGTACATGTTTATGGCAGAAACATCAGAACTTCAAATACAGTAAAGTCATTTGTAATTCTACTATCTAAGGATAATTACGATGAATATTATGAATACATTATTGTATCCCTATTAGTAAGTTATTGCTGCACAATAGGTTATCTACAAACTTAGAGATTTAAGACAGCAATAAATATTGATTAGTTCACAGTTTTTCTGTGGGTCAGCAATCTAGGAGCTTAGCTGAGTGGTTTAGGCTTAAGATCTGATGAAGTTGCAATTTAAGACATTGGTTGGGCCATTTCACTGAGACAAGATTTGACAGGAATGAAGAATCAATCAATCTTTCTCTTTTTAATTTACAAGAGGGTGCATGCCTTTGCCAGAGAGAGACAGGGAGAGAGAGTGAAGAAACACCTCTCATGGGGAATGGTCACACTGTAATCCCTTCTCCTCCATTTCTCTCTCCTTTCAGGATTTTGAGTACACATTTACACAAGCCTGATGTGTCTTCAAGCTGCCAGGTCCTGGACTTGAACCACATGATCAACCATGTGGGATCTAGCTGCTTTAGCCACCAGGCTGGGATCTAGCTGCCTTAGCCAACAAGTTACCTGGCTGGCCCATTTTTCTTTTTTAAGTTTTATGTATTTGTGGGACCAGCAGTTAGCATAATGGCTATGTCTCTGAACTCCCATGTAGTCAACCGTGGTTCGAGTCTTGGACCTAGTGGCTTAAACTCACGTTGGGCACATGTGCGTGCGTGCCCAAGATCCCGAGAGGAGAATGGAGGAGAAGGGATTGCACCATGGCCATCCCCCGGGGGTGATTTCTTGCTTTCTGTCTCTCTGGTGAGTGCACATGCCCTATAGCAAAAAAAAAAAAACCTCTCCAAAAAGAAAAAAGTTTTATGTATTTGTTATTTATGATAGAGGATGAGTGTGCACATGTGCATGAGAGAGAGGGGGAGGCACCTTTAACAGGGTCTTGTGATGCTGCAATCTCCTTCCTCAGTCTTCCAGAATTGGGACACACAAATGCACACCCATTGTGTTTCAGGTTCACCTACTTGGGGGTCTGAACCTGTGACGGACCATGTGGTTGCTAGCACTTATGTTAGTACCTTACCAACTGCACCACTGAGGCTGGGCCAAGGATCCTCCTTTAAGATGGTAGACTTACATGGCTGTTGACAGGACCCCTCGATGTCTTATCACATGCCTGACACCATAGGGCTGCTTGAGTGTCCTGAGAGGGCTGCTTACTTCTCCCAAAGTGAGTGATACAAGAAAGCGCAAGGTAAAAACCACAATGTCTTTTTGTTTTATTTTATTTATTTATTTTTAGGCTTTTGCTCTAGGACACTTGCACTCGCTAGAGAGAGACAGAAAGAGAGAAAGTGAGAAGCCCTCCCCCGACTGGGGGTGGGGTGGGGGATGGCCATGCTGCAATTCCTTCTCCTCCATTCTCCTCTCAATATATTTGGGCAGGCATGCACACACACCTGGTGTGAATTTAAAACTGTCAAGCCTGGGACTTGAACCATGGTCACCTGTGTGAGAGTCTAGCACCTTAGCCACCATGCTACCTGCTGTTCCCCAAACCAAGATTTCATTTATAACCTTGCCTTAGAAGTCGGGATTAGCAGTTAGTGTAATGGCTATGTTGCTGAACTCCCATGTAGTTGACTGCGGTTCGAGTCCCAGATTCGGTGGCTTAAACTCACGCCAGGAGCATGTGTGTGTGTGCTCAAGATCCCAAGAGGAGAATGGAGAAGAAGGGATTGTGGCCTGGCCATCTCCCCTAGGGGGTGATTTCTCGCTTTCAGTCTCTCTGTCTCTGTCTTTCTGGTGAGCGCACGCGCCCTATAGCAAAAACCTCTCCAAAAAAAGAGAAATCATACACTGTCATTTCTGCAATAGTCTTTGATACATAGGTCAGCCCTATTCATCGTGGGAGGGAACTACACACACATGTTAATAGTAGAGGGGAAGGATCATTGGGAGCATTTTGGAGGCTGGCTGCACAATCCCCTCCTACGCATTTCTTATTTATACTACATACTGCCTTTTGTAGGAAACAATGCTGGTTGCCCACCCAGCTGCCATTCTTTCTTTCTGGTTAACAAAATGCCAGGTCATTCAAGTTTTATTATTCCGAATGCTTAGTGACAGACAACAGAATCTACTGTAGCAGAAAGTAATGCATACTGCTAACAGAATTGGCCGGGCTGGAGAAACACAATCTAGGAGAGGTAAAAGTGGGCAAACTAGAACCTTTAGGTTCACTGTCAATTCTTATAAAGTTTTATTGTAACTCAGCTACACCCATTCATTTACATTGTTGATGACTCTGCCTTCACACTACATGGCAGAGTTGAATAGTGTGACAGAGACCATACAGCCCACAAAGCCTAAACTATTTACTACTACCTGGCCCTTTAAGAAAGTCAGAATGGTGGGGACCAGCAGTTAGTGTAATGGCTATGTTGCTGGCCTCCCATGTAGTCGACCGCGGTTCGAGTCCCGGACCTGGTGGCTTAAACTCATGCCGGGCGCGTGTGTGTGCGTGCCCAAGATCCTGAGAGGAGAATGGAGGAGAAGGGATTGCGGCATGGCTATCCCCCCTGGGGGGTGATTTCTCGCTTTCTGTCTCTCCGTCTCTCTCTCTCTCTGTCTGGCAAGCACATGCGCCCTATAGCAAAAACCTCTCCAAAAAAAAAAGAAAGTCAGAATGGTGTAGACATTATGAAAAACAGTATGGAGGCTCCTACAATTTTTAAACAGTGGAAAATCTAAAAATCTCACTTCTGGGTATGTATCCAAAGAACTCAAAGCAAGATTTTTTTAAAATTTAAATTAAAATTTTTTAAAATTATTTTTAGAGGGAACCAGCAGTTAGCATAATGGCTACGTTGCTGGACTCCCACGTAGTCGACTGCAGTTTGCGTCCCGGACCCGGTGGCTTAAACTCACGCTGGGCGCGTGTGCGTGCGTGCCCAAGATCCCGAGAGGAGAATGGAGGAGAAGGGATTGCAGCATGACCATCCCCCCTGGGGGGTGATTTCTCGCTTTCTGTCTCTATGTCTCTGTCTGGCGAGCGCACGCGCCCTATAGCGAAAACCTCTCAAAAAAAAAAAATATTTTTAGAGATTTTTGTTATAGGGTGCATATACTCACCAGAGAGAAAGAAAGAGACAGAAAGTGAGAAATCAACCCTTAGGGGGTATGGCCATGCCACAATCCTTTCTCCTTCATTCTCCTCTTGGGATTTAAGACATGCACACATACACACCCAATGTGAGTTTCAAGCTGCTGGGTCTAGGACTTGAACCTGAGTCAGCCATATAGGAGTTCAGCGCCTCACCCACCATGCCATCTGTTGGCTTCTCAAAGCAGGATCTTCAATAGATATTTGTATACTTATGTTCATTGTAGCATTAATCACAATAACCAAGAAAATAATATCCAAATGACCCTCCAGTAATGAACGTATTAAAAAAAATGTGATATATACACACAGTGGAATATTATGCAGCCTTAAAATAGAAAGAAATTGTGTCACATGTTACAGCATGCATGAAGCTCAAGGATATCATGCTAAGTCAGTCACAAAAACCCAATACTGTATGAATGGATTTGTGATGTATCTAAAATAGTCAAAATCAAAGAAACAAAGTTGAAAGGTTGTTGCCAAGGGCTGTGGAGGGAAAATGGGAGAAATTAGTGGTAATGGGTGTTGAGTTTCAGTTTTGTAAAAAACGTTTTCTTTTTTAGTTTGCTATAGGATGCGAGGTTGAATTTCTTAGGTTGAATTTCCAGGCGCAGACTGATAAAATAAAAAGATAAACATTCTTCAAGTTTTATAATACATATATTTCTAGGGTTTCCAGAGAGATTGTACAAGTTGACACTCCCAGCAAGAGTGTTGGAGAGTTTCTATTTCCTCACATCATTCAACACCAGGCAGTGCACACACCCTCTGGTAAAAAAATCAAAACCAACAAACAATCATATGCAAAAATAGGGCCAGGTCTTACATGGTTGCCAGATTTGGCAACTAAAAATACAAGATGTGGGACAGGCTGTGGCGTGGTGGCTAAGGCAGCTGAATCTCAAAATTCTCCCTCTCTCTCCCTCTCGGTCTTTGTCTGGTGAGCACATACACCTTATAGCAAATGATTTCTTTTAAAAGTAAAAAAGTTAAAAGATGGTTTTCTTTCTTTTTGTTTATTTGTTCACCACAGGGTATGTGCGCCTGGAGGAGAGAGACAGAGGGAAAGTGAGAAATCATTCCCCCAGGAGGGATGGGTATACAGCAATCTCTTCTCCATTCTCCCTTTGGGATTTTGGGTGCACATGTGTCTGGTGTGTTTTTTCAAGTCACGAGGCCGGAACTCAAACGCTCAGTTGCCCATGTGGAATCCAGCCCCCCTTAGCTTCCACACCACCTGCTGGCCCTGTCTTATTTCTTTCATGGGAGTGAGAGAGCACGACAGAGTGAGCATCTACAAGAGACTTAGGCACCTAGATAGGTCTGATTATGCCACAATCCCCTTCCCTCCACTCTCCCACTCATCAGGATTCTGGATATGCTGTCAGAGTGTTTCAGATCAACTGTGGACCCGAACCCGCCAGTGGCCTTGTGGCTTCCAGCACTGTAGAGGAGCACGCTACCACATGACTATTGAGGTGGGCCAATACCTCAGTTTAAAAAAAGGGGAGAGGTAGATTGGCAGGTGGTGTGGTGGTTAAAGCGCTGGACTCTCACATGGTCAACCAAGGTGTGAGTTCTGGACCAGGTGGCTTGCTTTCTCACTTTCCCTTTCTCTCTCTTTTCGTCTCTCTCTGGTCAAATTAAATAATAATAATATATCAAATTAAACAATTTTTTTTGGAGAGGTTTTCACTATAGGGCACGTGCGCTCACCAGACAGAGAGAGAGACATAGAGACAGAAAGCGAGAAATCACCCCCCCAGGGGGGATGGTCACACTGCAATCCCTTCTCCTCCATTCTCCTCTCGGGATCCTGGGCACGCACGCACACGCACCCGGCGTGAGTTCTAAGCCACCGGGTCTGGGACGCGAACCGCGGTCAACTACGTGGGAGTCCAGCAACATAGCCATTACGCTAACTGCTAGTTCCCACAATTTTTTTTTTTTTTAAAAAGAAGAGGTGGGATGAGCAGATGGCCTAATGGTTGTGTTGCTGGACTGCAGTTCGAGTTCCAGACTTGACTGCTTAAATCTCACGCCGGGTGAGTGTGCGTGCATGCCCTAGATCCCAAGAGAAGAACGGAGGAGAAGGGACTGGTCATTCCTCCCCCGCAGGGGGTGATTTCTCGCTTTCTGTCTCTCTGTGTCTTCCTGGCAAGCACATGCGTCCTATAACAAAAATATCTCTCTCTTTTTTTTTTTTTTGGAGAGATTTTCACTATAGGGCGCGTGCTCTCGCCAGACAGACAGAGAGAGAGACATAGAGACAGAAAGCAGGAAATCACCCCCCAGGGGGGATGGTCACGCTGCAATCCCTTCTCCTCCATTCTCCTCTCGGGATCTTGGGCACGCACGCACACGCGTCCGGCGTGAGTTCTAAGCCACCGGGTCTGGGACGCGAACCACGGTCGACTACGTGGGAGTCCAGCGACATAGCCATTACGCTAACTGCTGGTTCCCGCAAAAATATCTCTTAAAAAAATGGGGAGAGTTTATTTTTTCTTGTTTGCCAGAGGGCATATGCACTGGCCAGAGAAAGACAGAGAGAGGCAAAGCGAGAAAGCATCTTCCATGGGGAATGGTCATGCTACAATCTCTTCTTCTCCATCTCTCTCTCCCTTCATGATTTTGGGCATAAACGCACAGGCACTCAGTGTGTTTTTCAAACCACCAGGTCTGGGACTCAAACTGTACTGTTTGCCATGTGGGATCCAGCTGCTTTCACCAGCATGCCACCTGGCTGACTCATTACTTCTCCAATTTCACCTTAGCCCATTCTCCCTATTACCTTCCATGTCCCAGTCACGGTATTTTCCGATCTTCTAACATGACCTGTTCTTTCCTGCCTCAGGATCTTGGCTTTTGTAATCTCTCTTTCTGGAATGCTTTTCCCAGCTGTTCGAATAACTGGCTGCTTTGAGTCGCAGCAACAATGTCCCTTCCTTGTCTGCCTTTCTTTACCATCTGAAGTACCCCCAACCTTGATCACAGCTTGTCTCTATTAGTATTCCTTTTTAGTACTTATTACTAACATATTATTTTTTATTTGTTTAATTGTGGTTGCCATTGCATGTTCGGGAATACAAGCCCAAGGAAAACCAGGAACCTACCCAGACACTGGGTATGCAAATTCTTTTTTGTCTTCCTGCACTGACCAGCATGCAGGCTCAGTGGGGCAGGTGAGGTAAATTTCTTCTTTATCGTTTTGTCAATGGTGTCTAGCCCAGTGCCTGCCAGTAGCATGTGAGGAAGAGTGGCTGCACTGCGTATCAGGGGAGTGAATGGTACGGCCAATCGTCTGGGCACAAAGGACCTGATTTCCAAGTGACCTTACATAACTCGAGACATTATCAAAAACAAAGAGAATGCGATTTAATACCGACGGAGCACAAACATTGTCTCCTAGACAGTGTACTTGATACTATGGCTCAAAACCAACTGTGGGCTCAGTTTTACAGCTAGATTAGGCCTCTTATACTAATATGTTGTGTTTGTAAAGGGCTATTAAAAACATTTGCAGGGAACGCGTTCACATCAATTATCTCATTTAACCTCACACCAGCCTTGATGTAGATGGGGCAGACAGAATTACCTCATATTAGGAAACCTGTCTGTTGTTCACTGACATGAATTCCCCAAGGTCATGCAGCAAGGCAGAGGTGGGCAGTGGTCCTATGCCTTTCTCTTAAAAGCTGCGTGAGTGGTAAAGTCTATTTTTTTTTCTAGAATCAAAAGAATATTAAAAATGTAACCTTCATATCCAGTAGTAACACACGTTCCTGTTTTCTAAACACAAGTTCCAGGAGACTATAGATTGGATCAGTTCACTTCCCTGAGCCTGAATTTCTGCCCCCAAGCCCAGTGTATAGATGAACCAGGCTATTTAAAACAAGGAACACCTGGGGCTGGCAGGTGGCATGGTAGTAAAGGTGCTAGACTCCCACATGGCCAACCACGGTTCAAATCCCGGACCTGGTGGCTTGCTTTCTCCCTTTCCCTTTCTCTCACTCTGTCTCTCTCCGGCCAAACTAAAAATAATAATAGTAGTAGTAGTAATAAGAAGAAGAAGAAGAAGAAAGAAAGTTTAATAAATAAATAATTCTTGTTTTATTTATGTATTATTTGTTTCTTTAATTCCATTTGTTATTGTTCTTTTTAAATTTGACCTGAGAGAGAGAAAGGGAAAGGGATAAAGTAAGCTGCCAGGTCCAGGACTCGAACTGCAGTTAGCCATGAGGGAATCCAGCACCCTTAATCACCATGCTGCCTGTCAGCTCCTATAAATAAATAATTCTTAAAGAAGGGAACACTCAACTTATTAAATATAAATCTGCTAGCTGGAAATATTTTGTAAGTGTAGTTTTTGCATTTACTTAATAAAAACTTTTTGTAGGGCCAGCTGGTGGCATAGTAGTTAAGGCAGCTGGATCCCACATGGCTGACTCTGTAGTTTGAGTCCTGGACCTGGCAGCTAGAAAAACACACCAGGTGTGTTTTGTGTGTGTGTCCAAAATCCTGATAGGAGGGAGAGAAGGCCAAAGATTGAAGCATGACCATTCCCCACAGAAAATGCTTTCTCACTTTCCCTCTGTCTTTCACTCTCTCTATCTCTCCAGTGAGTGCACGTGACCTCTGGCAAATTAAAAACAAACAAACAAACAAAAAACCCTTTTTGTGACATATGTACAGAAAAATGCACAAAAGTTTGCTGCGAAATGTAATCTCACAAAGTGACTATGCCCATGTGTCCAGCACCTATATCAAGATTTAGAACATGACCAGCTTCTCAGAAGACTCCCGTGTCTCTGCTCAGTCAGAGGGTGACAGCATCATAAATTCCAACAGTGTAGTCTCAACTCCTTTCTACTTAATATTACTATCGATGGATTTTTTAATTGACATATATCGATTGTACATATTTGTGGGGGTACAATGTGATTTTTCTCCACAAGATTACATGTGATAATTAAATCAAACAGTTAGATAATGAAACAATTAGTTTATCCATCATCCCAACCATTTGTCATTACTTCATGTTGGAATACTGATGGATTTTTTTTTTTATCTTTTTCAGTTCCCCTACTCAAACACTAAGTGTGGCCATGAGGTTCTAGGTTGAAAGGATTTTCTTATTGAATAAAGCCCAGTTTGTTTACTTTGTTATTGGAGGCCTTTCATGCTTTGCTTCTAACCTTAGTTTTTCTCTTGGCTTCTATGATAGTTTTGGGTGTCAACTTGACTGGCCTAAGTGATGCCCAGATAGCTGGTAAGACGTTATTTCTGGGTGTGTCTGTGACAGTGTTTCCAGAAGAGGTTAGCATTTGAATCAGTAGACAGAGCTAAGAACATATTCCCTTACCAGAGTGGGTAGGCATCATTCAGTTAATTGAGGGCCCAGATAGAAAAAAAGGGAAAAGAAGTGTTTTTTTTTTTTTTTTTTGTTTGTTTGTTTGTTTGTTTTTCCTGAAACTCAGACACCCATCTTCTTCTGCCTGCGGACATCAGAGCTCAAAGTTCTCAAGCCTTCAGACACAGACCGAATTATACCACCAACTTTACTGGTTCTCCAGCTTACAGACTATACATCACCAGACTTCTTTTTTATTTTTTAATAGATTTTTGCTATAGGGTGTGTGTGCTCACTGGAGACATAGAGAGAGACAAAGAGAAAGAAAGTGAGAAATCACCCCCCCCCCCCCCCCCCCCCCCCCCCCCCGGGGGAATGGCCACAGCACAGTCCCTTCTCTCCATTTTCCTCTCAGGATTTTGGGCATGCACACATAGGTGCCTGGTGTGAGGCTCAAGCCACCAGGTCCAGGATTCGAACCACAATTGGCCATCTAGCAGTCCAGCGCCTCAGCTACTATGCCACCTGCTGGCTCCATCATCAGACTTCTTGACCTCCATAATCACATGAGCTAATTTCCATAACAAGTTCTCCCTGTATCTATACATATCCTATAGATTTCTGTTTCTCTGAAGAGCCACAAATAATTTAGTTTCTTTCTTTCTGAAAGAAAGTGAGAAAGTGCACATGCTATAGCGCAGATGCCCTATAGCAAATTAAGAAAGAATAATAATAGGGACCAGCAGTTAGCGTAATGGCTATGTCGCTGAACTCTCATGTAGTCGACTGCTGTTCAAGTCCTGGACCCGGTGGCTTAAACTCACATCAGGCACATGTGTGTGCGTGCCCAAGATCCCAAGCGGAGAATGGAGAAGGGATTGTGGCATGGCCATCCCCCCTGGGGAGTGATTTCTCACTTTCTGTCTCTCTGTCTCTCTGGCGAGCACATGCGCCCTGTAGCAAAAACTTCTCCAAAAAATAAAAAAAGAAAGAATAATAATAATAAATAAAAATAAAATAAATAATTCTTTAAAACAAACAAACAAACAAGCCAGAACCCCGCCGCCCCCCCCACAGTCTCAGAAGTAGAAGACTCAACAGGACATGCAGCCACAAAACCAAGGGAGGAGAAATTTTCCTGAGAGAACACAGTGCTAGCTGTGTTCTAGAAGCCTAATGCTTCTAGAAAGTTCTAGTAGATGCATACAGAAAAGATCCCCTGGAGGCCAGCAGGTGGCATGGTGGTTAGGGTTGCTGGACTCCCACATAGCCGACTATGGTTCGAGTCCCGGACCTGGAGGCTTGCTTTCTCACTTTTCCTCTCTCTCTCCCTCTCTGTGTGTGTCTCTCTCTGGAAATAGTAAAATAATAATGATAAATAAAGTTAGATAAATTAAAAAAAAGAAAGAAAGAAAAGATCCTCTGGATGATGCAATTTGAGAACATGGTAAACTTACCTGAAGAGATTCTGAAGAACACAGGAACAGAAGCCAGATTGCCAGGAGGTAGAGAGGAGGTTAAGCAAGGCTGAGGAAACAGGGACTGGAGGGGACTCTAGTCATGCAGAGCTGAAAAGAGGGAGTTGTAGGAACTGGGAGGATGTGTTTTTGAGAAAGAGAGATGGGCTGTGAGATGCAGAAAAGGGAACCCGAGGGAGATCTCAGAGAGATCCTCTCCCCAAGAAGTAGGGAAAAGGGGTCCCTAACAAGGAAGGAGAGTTGAGGGGTAAAGGAGTGCACCTCTCATGCCAGGAAGCGGGCAGCAAGGTTATTTACTGGGAGTAGAGAAGAATGGCTGGGAATTTGAGGTGGGAATTTGAGGTCATTTGAGGGTAAGTGAGGTCTCTTTCATGGTTTGGACATCAGATCTGCTGGGGCTGCTGAGCAGGGGAGGTGGAGGAAGCCGAAAGGGCAACACACAATGCTTCTTTGAGCACCCTTTTGCATAAATCCCTTGCCCACCAGTCAGTTTTTCTGCCAGACAGATTTCCAGAACTCATGCTCTGGGGGAAGGGTGTGTGCACCTAAAAGTTGGTGATATCACACTTTTAGGTGGAAAATTATATTGATGACAACGTTTTTTGTCCTTTTTTTAAGGGGAGAGAGCTTCTAGCCCTTAGAGTTGGACTGGGTTTTGTTTTGTAGTGATTGGCTACCAAGAGGAAGTCCCTCCTGGCCTCCTGGCCTCAGGCTAGCTCTTCCCCTGTCCCCCCCCCCCCCCCACTCTTATCTGAGGAGACAGCTGTGTTCTCACCTGCAGCACATTCCTCCTCTAGGGCATTCTTGACCTTTTTTTTTTTAAAGGGCAGAGGGTCAGAAATAAGGGTTGTAGAGGTAATATATATATACATATATATGTATGAAACTAGAAATGGAAAATTATTGACAATAACATGCATGATTAAGCCACCATGCAGTATATTCTGGATGGGAAATCACATTTTGTATGCTGTGATGCTGCTTAGGGAATAAATGTAAATTAATTAGTTTTAAAAAAAGTTTCAGAAAAAAATCCCATAAAAACAAGGTATCTGGTCAGCAGCATTCCCTCTCCTCAGTAGGCTTGTTGGGGGTTATTGTCCCCTCCTGGCCTCCGTACTTCTTGCCATCTCATCCCTCTCATCTCCTTTGTTCCTCAAACCTAAATGATTTGGGTTGCTTTCTGTTGCCTTGTTTAATCCTCCGGTTCCACCCCAGGAAAGCAGGCTTGTTTTAGAGATGAGGACTCTGAGGCTCAGACGAGGGGAGTAATGGGGTCATCAGGTGACACATGACTAAGCAGAAATTCAGTTTCGAGTATTCAGTTCTTCTTTTAAACATGAGTCACCCTGCCCTGGGCAAACACACACCTACACACACACACACACACACACACACACACAGGGTTCCATAGTGTCACAGAGGTAGCCTCTATAAATAAAGCTACAAAAACAAAACAAAACAAAACAAAAGATTTATTTATTTATTTTTGCTTTGTTTTTTGAGAGAATTTTGCTACAGGGCACATGCCTCTCGAGAGAGACAGACAGAGATGGAGAGAGAGAAAGCGAGAAAACACCCCCAAGGGGTATTGACCACACTGAATCCCTTCTCCTTCATTCTTCTCTTGGGATTCTGGGCACGCATGCACACGCACCTGACGTGAGTTTCAACTGCTGAGTCCAGGACTTAAAGCATGGTCTGCCATGTGGGAATCCAGTGCCTCAACCACCATGCCATCTGCTGGCCCTGTTACTTTTATTTATTCTTCTTCAATTTTACCAGAGAGAGACTAACACAGAGAGAAAGGCACCTTATCTTGTGTGTGATGTTTTCTCCATGAAGATTTCTCACCCACCTTCTCAGTCATTGCTGGTACCCTGAGGGCATTGCTTCCCGATGGTGGCATCCATAGCTATGTCTGTGCTAGTGGTCTTTCTGGTGGGGAGGTTGTCAAGTTACGATCTGACTCTACAATAGACTATTTTTTGGCCTTAAAAAGGAAGGAATTCTGATACATGCTACAACAGGGTGATCCTTGAAAACATTACGCAAGTGAAGAAGTCAATGACAAAAAGACAAATAATGACTAGTTCCACTTAAGTGGGGTACCCAAAATAGGTAAATTCAAAAGAAAGAAGGTAGAATGGTGGTCACCAGGGACTTCGGGGGGGGAAAATGGCAAGGATAAAAGTTTGTTTTTTCGTATTTCTAAAAATCCCTTTTAGAGGCCCTGGGGTGAGTTACGCCCACAGACACTAACAGGCCATTTTGGCACTTTTAATAACAAAACTCTTCCTACATCCTGCCCCTCACATAGTACCCCTGCAATGGGTGAGTCACGCCCACAAGCATTAGCACCATCATTTTGACTCATTGATAACAAGACTCTTCCAACATCCTGTCCTCGAGACAGTATCTTGTAACTGTATAGAAGCCCCCTTACGTCTGTGACTAATTTCTTCCCAAAACCTACAAGCCCCACTTCCACATGTCCCGCCTTTTTGGGGTAGGCCAATAAAAAGCTCTTCACTAAATTCTATCACCCTCAAAATCAAATAAAAGAAAGCCCTGCACCTGATCACCCTGAGAGAGAGGCATGTTTTGTTTCCTCTCTGGTCTAGGTCTCACAAATTCATGCTTAAAAATAAACCGTATTTATTATTATTTTGGTAGAGTTGGTTATTTCCCCATTGACAATGGGTGGCCATTGTTTAATGAATTTCAGTTTGGAAGGATGACAAAGCTCTGGAGAAGGATGGTGGTGATGGTTATACAACAATGTGAATGTTCTTAGCATAACTGGGTTATATACTTTAAAATAGTTGGACCAGGGACCAGCAGTTAGTGTATTGGCTATGTCGCTGGACTCCCATGTAGTTGACCGCGGTTTGCGTCCTGGACCTGGTGGCTTAAAACTCACGCCGGGCGCGTGTGCGTGCGTGCCCAAGATCCCGAGAGGAGAATGGAGGAGAAGGGATTGCAGTGTGGCCATTCCCCCGGGGGGTGATTTCTCGCTTTCTGTCTCTCTGTCTCTCTCTGTCTGTCTGGAGAGCGTACAAGCCCTATAGCAACAACCTCTCCAAAAAAAAAAAAAAAAAAAAAAGTTGGACTAGCATATAGTGTATTTACTTTAAAATAGTTGGACCAGCACGTGGTGTGGAGGTTAAGGTGCTGGATCCCACATGGCCGGTGGGGCAGTTTGAGTCCTGGACCTGGTGGCTTGGAATTCACGCCAAGTATGTATGTGTGTGCATGCCCAGACTCCCAAAAGGAGACTGGAGCAGAAGGGGTTGAGTGTGATCATCCTCCCAGGGAGTGACTTCCTCTCTTGATCTTTCTCTGGTGAGTACACATGCCCAATAGCAAAAAAAAAAAAAAAAAAAAAAAAAAAAAGAAAAAAGAAAAAAGAAAAAATAATTAAAAGAGAAAGGAAGTGTATTATAAAAATATTTTGCTCATTTATTATTATTATTTTAAATTTTATTTATTATTTAGCATTTTTCAATTCAATGAGAGTGAAAGTTGAAAAAGCAAACTGCCAGGTCCAGGACCTAAACCATGGTCGACCACATGAGAGTCCAGTACTTTAACCTCCACACCACCTGCCAGTCCCAGCTCATTTATTATTTTTTTAATTAATTAATTAATTTATTTATTATTTTGACCAGAGAGGGACAGAGTGAAAGAGAGAGAGGAAAAGTGAGAAAGCAAGCTGCCAGGTCAAGGACTCCAACTGCAGTTGGCCAGGTGGGAGTCCAGTGCCCTTAACCACCACACCACTACCTGCCGGCACCTGCTCATTTATTATTATTATTTTATTTTAAAAATATATACTCCTGGAGTCAGGGGGCCGGCAAGTGGCATGGAGGATAAAGGCGTTGGATTCTCACATGGTTGACTGTGGTTCAAATCCTGGACCTGGTGACTTACTTTCTCACTTTCCTTTTCTCTCTCTCTCTCTGTCTCTATCTGGTCAAATTAAAAAATAATAATAACTAATGGAATTAAATAAATAAATAATTCTTTAAAAAGAATTTTTTAAAAAATAATTCTTTTAAAAAATATTTAAAAGGGGTCGGCAGGTTGTGTGGTGGCTAAGGGTGTTGGACTCCCACATGTGACCATGGTTTGAGTCCCGGACCTGGTGGCTTGCTTTCTCACTGTGTCTCTCTCTCTCTCTCTCTCTCTCTCTCTCTCTCTTTCCCTGTCTGGTCAAATTAAAATAAATGAATATAGTTAAATAAAATAATTATATATATATATATATATATATATATGTGTGTGTGTGTGTGTGTGTGTGTATATGCATATATATATTTATATTTATATTTATATATACACATACACACACACATTCTTTTTGGGGACCAGCAGGTGGTATCGTTAAGGCTCAGGACACTCCCACATGGCCGACCATGGTTCGAGTCCCGGTCCTGGTGGCTTACTTTCTCATTTTCTCTCTCTCTCTTTGTGTCTCTCTGGTCAAATTAAAATAACTGAATGAATATATAAAATTAAATAAATAATTATTTTAAAAATATACTCCTTTTAAGAATTATTTTAACTTCATTTATTATTATTATTTTCCAATTTTTATTAGAGAGAGAGAAAGAGAGAGAGGAAAATGAGAAAGCAAGTCATCACATCTGGGACTTGAACCACGATTGGCCATGTTGGAGTATGACATCTTTAATCACTATGCCAATTGCTGGCCCAAATATCTTTTTTTTTAAATAATTATTTTATTTAACTTCACCCATTTATTTATTTATTTTAATTTGACTAGAGAGGGACAGAGAGAGAGTAAGAGAGAGAGAGAGAGAGAAAGTGAGAAAGCAAGCTGCCAGGTCCTGGATTCAAACCAAGGTCGGCCATGTGGGAATCCAGTGCCCCCAACCACCACACCACCTGCAGGCCCTGTTACATCTTGATTACATCAACACAATCTGCAAATTTGTTTTCTCTCATTATATAAGTACCTATATAATGCCATCCATTTGGCCTCTCAGTCTATGAAGCCTAAAACATTCACTATCTGGCCATTTCAGAAAAAGTTGACCTTCTCTGGTCTAGACCCTAGGGAGAGGATGGGAATCATATTGAAAAGAAAAGTGCTGGGTGAAGATGGAATAGTCCTAAGCTGCAATTACCTCAAAAATAACACAGCTTGGAAATGACTAACATTTCAATCAAATTAACCAGGTCATGAAATGTTCCTGATATATTCCGCTGATTTAGTTTAGAGAAGTTAAGAGGAAGAAATAACCTTGTTAGTATCAGCTGTACTAGGAATGGAAAACGAATGAAAAAAGAAAATGAAAATGAGTAGGAAAACATTCATGTATTTTTTGAATTGATGATGATGATGGTAAAAATAATTATATAAAAATAATGACATTGGGCCAGCTCTGTAGCCTATGGTTAAGGGAGCCGGATCTTACAAGGTCCATCATAGCCTGGCTCCAGTGACATGAAAAACATGGCAGACAGGGGCTGACAGGTGGCGTGGTGGTTGTTAAGGGTGCTGGACTCCCATATGGCTGACTGAGGTTTGAGTCTCAGATCTGGTGGTTTGCTTTCTCTCTCTCTCTCTCTCTGGTCAAATCAAAAGTAAATAAGTTGGGACCAGCAGTTGGCCTAATGGCTATGTCGCTGGACTCCCATGTAGTCAACCGCTGTTTGGGTCCCGGACCTGGTGGTTTAAACTCACGCTGGGCATGTGTGCCCAAGATCCTGAGAGGAGAATGGAGGAGAAGGGATTGTGGTGTGGTCATACCCCCCAGGGGGGTGATTTCTCGCTTTCTGTGTCTCAGTCTCTCTCTGTCTTTCTGGTGAGTGCAAGTGGCCTATAGCAAAAAACAAACAAACAAACAAACAAAACAAAAAACTCTCAAAAAAAAAAGAAAAAGTAAATAAAGTTAAAACAAAACAAAAACAAAAACAAAAACAAAAACATAGCAGACACATACATGCCCCAAATCCCAAAAGGATGGAGAAATGGAAGAGAATGTGTGATCATTCCCCATTGGGGGATATGTTCTCTCCTGATCTCTGGTGATGAAACCCAGCAAGAACCCCCTAATGTATTTCTAAGATTCTTGAAATAGAAGGTCCATTTACATTGTAATGGCCCAGAGTAAGAAGTAAGTCTTCAGATTTTTGGTTATGATAATAACCAACATGGACCATGAATGAGGGCCATCTGACCTCTAAAACTCTCACTTAATGGACCAGCAGTTGGTGTAATGGCTTTGTCTCTGGACTCCCATGTAGCCGATAGAGGTTTGAGTCCCGGACCTGGTTGCTTAAACTAAAGCCAGTCACATGTACATGCGTGCCCAAGATCCTGAGAGGAGAATAGAGGAGAAGGGATTGCGGCATGGCCATTCCCCCTAGGGGGTGATTTCCTGCTTTCTGTGTCTCTGTCTCTCTCTTTCTGGCGAGCGCATGCGCCCTATAGCAAAAACAAACAAACAAAAAAACCTCTCCAAAAAAAAAAAAAAAAAAAAAGAAGAAAGAAAAAAGAAAACTCTCACTTAAAAGAAAGATAAGATTTTTATTTTAATATGTGAGATGTTTTATAGGCTGGAAACTGCTGGTTGTGAGCTGAAAGGCTCCAGGCTGAATGGCTCCAGACACCTGAAGAAAAATTTGATTATCTAAGGCCTCACCAATCAAAAATGCCCAGAGATGATCACGCCCTCTTGAACCAATCACTGAACTGAGCATGCACCTAGGACCTCTGCCCCTAATTGTACCCTTAAAAACGCATGTGGGGAACATCTCCGGGAGACCGGGTCTTTGTGACATGAGTTGCATGCTCTCCTTGCTTTGCGCTTTGCAATAAAGCTGTGCTTTCCTTCATCACACCATGTGCCTATGGTTTGGTTTTATAGCGCTTGGGCGAGGGAACCTGATTTGAGTTCGGTAACAGTAAGAGCACAAGCACCCAATGGAAAAGGCAATGACAAAAAAGGGATATCAAACACCTATCTATCCGAGCACAGAATAAACACTTGACTTATACACTCTTATTTAATCCTCAAACTATGCCCCTGACAACAACTCTAGTCTCTTAACAGTAAAAATATAATACTTTGTCCTCAAAAGAACAAGAAAAAGAAGCTTAAGATTTAGAAGGTTAGGGCCTTGACTGGGAGGCTTTATCAGGTTACTCTTTAGACTGGGAGGCCTTGGAGGATTTTCAGAAGGCATGAAATGGTCAGTTCTGTGTTTCATGATGATAACAAGGAAGGTTTAGGGAGATAACTCTCGAGGCCAAGAGGCCAGAGACTTTTTTCAATGGTTCCATGAAGAGGGACAGGGGACCAGCAGTTGGCGTAATGGCTATATCGCTGGACTCCCATGTAGTCAACCATGGTTTGAGTCCCGGATCCGGTGACTTAAACTCACACTGGGTGTGTGTGTGCGTGCGTGCCCAAGATCCCAAGAGGAGAATGGAAGAGAGGGGATTGTGGCGTGGCCATCTCCCCACAAAAAGACCCGGTCTCCCCGAGATGTTCCCCACATGCGTTTTTAAGTGTACAATTAGGGGCAGAAGTCCTAGGTGCATGATCAGTTCAGTGACTGGTTCAAGAGGGCGTGATCATCTCTGGGCATTTTTGATTGGTGAGGCCTTAGATAATCAAATTTTTCTTCAGGTGTCTGGAGCCATTCAGCCTGGAGTCTTTCAGGGGGCTGATTTCTTGCTTTCTGTCTCTCTGTCTAGTGCATGCGCCCTCTAGCAAAAACTTCTTAAAGAAAAAAAGAGAAGAGGGACAAGAATTTTAGAGGCTCTAGTTGACCGACCACAGGTGACATGGTGGACTTGTGGGTTAAGGGACAAAAGGACAGTGCAGGGGAAAAGATAGGAGAAAGGAGACTTTATAGAAACTGAGCATTTCTAGAGAGGAGCCTGAATGAGTCTTACTGCACTCAGAGGCAGGGAAGTTAAGACAGTAAGCAAGACTTTGCCTTATTATCACAAGAAAAGAGTTTGAGGAGAAGTCCATGGAATGTCACAGAGCCATCAAAGAAGAAAAGGACTAAACAGGCAATTGGATTTGGCAATTTGAAGGTCACAGATGACGTCTGAGAAAGCTGGCAGTGATAGAGCCCGGAAGGTGATGGGGTGATTGTGGGGAGAGGAGAAGCAGGAAAGCTGGGAGGACGGGGACAGTGAGAGGTTTCTTAGGATAGAGAAAACCTGTTCATGCCCAGGGAGGGAGAGGGCAACACTTATGATGCAACAGCTAATGGAGTAAAAATGGACAGGGGATGGACTTAAAAGTAGGGGTGGGGGTGCGGGGTAGCGCTTGAACTCCCCTTCCTTTATTCCAAAATAATCCACCCTCCTTGTTGAGGAGAACACTTAGTATTCTTAAAAACAAAACAAAACAGAAATGCTCACTAGTGTAGCAAGTTGGTTCTGGGGCCGAATGTGAATTTTTCTCTGTGTGCTGGTCACAGATGTTTTGTCTCTTATTTCTCAATCTTCAGTGAGGATCAAAACACCTGGCCTTCCAGTGTATATGGAATTTCACAGGCCAACTCTTATATTTAAAAAATATAAAATGATTTTAAAAGTAAGAGTGACTAAGCTTTGTTTTTTGTTGTTGTTGTTTTTTATTTTTAGTTTGCTAAAAAAAGAAAAAAAATGCACTTGATGGGGAGGTGTCCCTTCTCCTCCAATCTCCTCTCAGGATTATTGTCACCCAAGCCCACCTACCTGGAGTGCTTTTACTGCCCTAGTATGGGACTCACATGGGCCCTGGGGAATCCAGCACCTTAATCTCCACACCATCTGCTGGCTGGACACTTCAATGATTCTTAAAAGATACAGAGCAAGGGAACCAGCAGTTAGCGTAATGGCTATGTCGCTGGACTCCCACGTAGTCGACCGCGGTTCGCGTCTCGGACCCGGTGGCTTACAACTCATGCCGGGCGCGTGTGCGTGCGTGCCCAGGATCCAGAGAGGAGAATGGAGGAGAAGGGATTGCGGCGTGACCATCCCCCCTGGGGGGTGATTGCTCGCTTTCTGTCTCTATGTCTCTCTCTGTCTGTCTGGCGAGCGCACACGCCCTATGGCAAAAAACCTCTCCAAAAAAAAAAAAAAAATAAAATAAAAAAGATACAGAGCGAACGAGCTTATTTTGTAAAATTCCCAGGTTGCAGGCCCTTCCCCCTACCCCCACTGATTTGTGATGCCAGTCCCTGAAACTGTACAAAACACACAGAGAACTCCGATGATAAAATCTGCGTCTGGCCATGTAAGATTGGACACCATCCACTATTCTTTGTGTCTCTCAAGGGTTGGTTCGGGAACTATTCTATTATTGTTAGGTTAGTAAAGCAACTATGACAGTGCTTTATAGATGGAAGGTGCTGAGAAAGCACAATTGACAGGACCAGCAAAGCAGATGCTATAATGGTTATGTCGTTGGACTCCCACATAGTGTAGGTCTCTGGGCAAGGGCGTATATCCTAAAGCAAAAATCTCTCTTTCCAAAAAAGAAGAAAGAGACAGAAGCATCAGCATCCCCTATGAAGTTGTCAGAATCGTAGTCTAGAGCCTCACTCCCGACTCTGGCTTGAGCATCTCGGATTGGGGACTGTATCTTAAGGAAGCCTCCAATGTGAGGCTTCCCACCGCTGAATACTGAGGCCAGGGGTTCACACACAGCCTTTTTGCTCAGCAACCCCGGGACCTTACCCGTGGGTAACATCTGGGGGCATTTTAGAAATGCAGAAGCTCAGGGGGCTCCCCTGTCCCTCAATCAGAACCTGCCCCCCCTAACACGGTCCCCAGGGCATTGAGCCTGAGAAGCCCTGGTCCGTATTACCGTAGTCTGCCTAATGTAACGAGGACCTCTCTTCCAGTAAGTTAAAAACAGATAAAAAAAAAAAAAAAAAAAAAAAAAAAAAAAAAAAAAAAAAACGATGGCAATTACTGGAGATGCGGTGAGACAGCCCTGTGCATCACAAACTGCTCAATTTCCATTCTGGAGCGAGGACAGGGCTCAGTGTCAAACAGCGTAAAAAGGGGGAGGCACAGGGGCGAGCGCTGTGCATTCCAGGTGGGCCTCCAGGAGCAGGTGCGACCGGAAGGGTCGAGAAGGGGGCGAACTTACAGCGCACAGACAGAAATGAAAGGAACAGGAACCTGGCCACAGGCTACGAGGCCCGGGACGCTTCCGGGGTGCCCCCAGGCGGGAGGTTGCAGCGGGTCCTGCACGGGAGGGGGGGTCGGGGGTCGGGGGCGGGAAGGGGGTGGGCCCCGGGCCGGCGCGGGGGCGGTGGCTCCGCGGCTCCCCGCCCCCGGCCCGCCCCTCCGCGGCGCCATTTTGCGGGCGGCTGTCGCGGGGACGGGAGGCGGAGGCAGCTGAGCAGCGGCAGGCACTGCGGCTCCGAGGCGCGGCATCAGGACGGGGAGCAGCCAGCTGCCGCCAGGTGAGAGCCGGGCTGCCGCGCCCTCCGCTCGGCCTGCGGGCCGCACCTGCCGGCCGGGCCGCTAGGTGCCCGCCGCGCCCACGAGGCCGGCCTGGCACGGTCCCCGCGCGCTGTCACCGGTCCCGTGGCGCGGCCTGCGCCCCCCGCCCCCATGCGACCTCTCTCCCGGGGCCCCGCGCCCTCCGGCCACCTTGGCCTCGGGATGCCTGGCAGCCCCAGCTCCGCCGGGCCGGGCCGGGCCATGGGAGCCGCAGCGCTCTTGGGCCCTCAGGCCGCGCCGCTAGGAGGCAAGAGGGGTCCCCCGGGACCAGGCTGGCAGCCGCCGCTCCTCCCGAGCTTTCGCCCGCGCGTCGTGGGGGTCTCTCCTGGAGCCCCTCTCCAGGTGGTGCGCTCTGGCATTCCCGCGACCCCCGGAATCGAGGGCTCTCCAGAGGAGCGGCGGGGGGTGCCTTTGCTCGCTCGCTTTCCTCCTACAAAGGCTTCGCCAAGTATATTTTAGAAGGGGTTGCCCCGACCCCAGGGCCTTTTTCTCTGGCCTGTCCCCGGCAGGTCGCAGTCTGCCTGGTCGCCACCTTTCTGCAATGACAAATGGACGTTTCGAGGGTGACTTCTTTAAAGGCACAGAATTCTGTCCCTCATTTGGCCCTAGATGTCCCCTTGGATGGGGAGCTGCAGGAAGTCGGCCTACAGACTGGGGGTTTAAGCATGACTGATGGGAAATGATCGGTTGTCAGGGCAGAGGGTAAAGGAGGGCAGCTGCAGGTGGAAGAAAGTCACCCATCAGGGTTTTCAGGGACTCGGGCGTTGCGGTCGCTGTTACTTTGATTTTTACAGTGCTGAGAGACGGAAGGGGGGAAGATTCTGCCCCTGCTGACATTTGGGTCATTCTTGTGCAGAGAAGGCCCAGGATGTGCGAGGACATGGGACCAGGAGCTCTGAGGTGGTCTAGTTGGAGCTGTCATTAATTGGCCATGTGACTTCCCTCGGTCTGTTTCCTCTTCTTTAAAGCAAAAGGCCAGAACCCTAGGTGGCTGGAACATTTTAATTTTTACCCTTTTGTGTTAGAATGCTGTTGGGCTCGGGCCTCAGGATTTCCAGTTGTCCACATCTGCCTTTTCATCTTTGCACATGACTGCCTGGTCCCTGAAGGTACCTGACTCTGGTGAGGTTTATAAAGACCCTTTCAGCTTAAACGTGTAGAATTCTATATTGGATTATGGTTGACTTCCAGAGTCGCTTATGAATGTATTATTACCGTGCTCTTTTTAGTCATCCAAAATTTAATAGCTTTTGGGCACCCCTGGGTGTGCACAGTGTTCTCATGACACATGGATGACCTCATGGCACACCTGTTAGTTAAAGAAGGCGGTGGCGGGTGTGTCCAGTCAGGTACCTGTTCCACCTGACATTCTTAGCATGAAATATCTGCTTTCTACACTTAACTTTCTTTGCTAAAATGGCCACCGACTTCTTTCTTTTAATACGGGAACATTTCTCCTTTGGTTTCTTTGCTTGGAGTAGGGAGTTTTGCGTTTTTGTTGTAAGAAAATAGGTATTTCAGGAACTTTGTATGTTTACCGTTTTTTCAGATGGTTGCATGGCAATTGTGTTTTCTTTCTCTTTTTCTTTTTTTAAATGATTTGATTTAGCTTTATTTATTTATTTTACTTGACCAGAGAGGAACAGAGCGAGAGAATGCACATGAGAGAGAGAGGAAAGTGAGAAAGCAAGCCACCAGGTCCTGGACTCGAACTGTGATTGGCTATGTGGGAATCCAGTGCCTCTAACCACCACGCTACCTGCTGGTGGGGCAATTGTGTTTTCTGATGGTGACACAATCTTAAAAAGTTAAGTTGAGGAGACCAGCAGGTCGTGTGGTGGTTAATGTGCCAGGCACTTCCACATGGCAAACCACAGTTCGAGTCCTGGACCTGGTGACTTGCTTTCTCACTTTCCCTCTCTCTTTCTGTCTCTTTGGTCAAACTAAACTAAATGGTGAATAAATAAAATTAAATTAAATAATTAAAAAAAAGTTAAGCTGAGTTTAAACAGGATGTTTAGAAAAGGATTATGATAGAATATTGTAAAGAGTTTTGCATAGGTTTCATGCCACTCTGCCCATCTCATTTGTGTAGCAAAGTGGTGGACTTAGTATTACTGCAGGAATGAGTTCTGTGTCCGGGACAAGCCATGTAGCCTTCCACCCATTGGCACCAGGTGCTGTTGAACAAATCGTTGTTGAATAAAACTCAGTCTTTTGAGGCAGGATGGGGGCAGAGAGGTAACATTTGTGCTGTGTGGCTGACTCACATAAGAGGGTTCTGGGTTCGGGTCCAGAGACCTCCTTGAACAAACATGCTGGTCACATGTGTGTCCATGATGTGGAGTGAGCAGAGCTGTGGGTGGGTTGTGGAGTGAAAATTCTAGTGGGGGGGGGAAAGCAGGTGATGTGGTTGTTAAGGTGCTGGATTCTCACATGGCCAACTGTGGTTCAAGTTCCGGCCCTGGTGACTTGCTTTCTTGCTTTGCCTATCTCTCTCTCTGTCTCTTTCTGGTCAAATTAAAAAATAATAATGACAAATAGAATTAATTAAATAAATAATTCTTAAAAATAAAAAAAAAAGAAAACTATTGGGAGTGCCTCTCTGGCATGCTTTCACTGTCATTCATAGAAAAGAAATGTGCCTTAAGACTTCAGTCTTGGGAACCAGCAGTTAGCGTAATGGCTATGTCGCTGGACTCCCACGTAGTCGACCGCGGTTCGCATCCTGGACCCGGTGGCTTAAAACTCACATCGGGCGCATGTGCATGCGTGCCCAAGATCCCAAGAGGAGATTAGAGGAGAAGGGATTGCGGCGTGACCATCACCCCTAGGGGGTGATTTCTCGCTTTCTGTCTTTATGTCTCTCTTTGTCTGTCTGGCGAGCGCACGGGCCCTATAGTGAAAACCTCTCAAAAAAAAAAGACTTCAGTCTTTTGCAAAATCTCAAGGAACCGAAAGTCCAGTGTGTTGAGTATTGGAGATCTAGAGTTAGCTATTACCATCCTCTTCGGTGTCTCCAAAAACAAATCTGGGGTTCATTTGGGGTCCCTTTTTGGGTACCACCATTACCTTAAAGAATTTTCCCATTTCGGTTAAGGGAATTAAAAGTCAGCACTAATAATTTAAAAAGGAGTTCTGCTTTGTACTTAGAAATGAAAGCTTTTCAGAAAGGTATTTTGATTTAATCCTCTTAGGCTTTTTAATTTAAACATCCTAACAGTCCTCTGTGACCTGTTTCTAGGCCTTGCCCCTAAAATCCCACATGGGCACTGTTGGTGCCCAGTGTCCTCATCAATTCATTTTCATGCCCTGTTGTTCTTTCGGTTGTTCTCTCCTAGGAGGGCCCAGTGTCTGGGCTTTCTTCTTTTTTTTTTTTTCCCACCAGGATCCTTCTCCAGGTTAAGCTGTACATTGCTACCTCAAGGTTTAAATGAAGTTTTAGGGCCTCTGTGGTATTATTCTCATTTTCTCCCTGGCTTTTCTAGATCAAGGCAGTTATTTTGTCACAGGGGCCTAGGTTGTTGATTCTTCTGTAATTGAAGTTTGCTGTCACCTTGTACCTTTCATAGACTTTTACCCATTTAATACATGATTTGAGTGCCTACTTTGTGGTATTCTTGGTGCTCAGGTTGTGGCAGGGAGATTCCCTGCCTACCTGGAGTTCACACTCTAATGGGGAGGCTGACAGTGAGGCTTTGGGCTGTGAGGAAGAATCAATCTGGTGGAACTCAGGGGCTATTAAATGTTGGATGGGACTTGAGTTTTTGGAAGGATGGACAAGGAGGGGTATTAGTCTGTTCAGGCTGCCATAACAAAATACTATAGACTGGGTGGCTTAAACTACAGAAATTGATTTCTCACAGTTCTGGAGGCTGAAAGTCCAACATCAAGGTTCTGGCCTATTTGATTTCTGGTGAGGGCTGCCTTTCTGGCTGTAGGTGGCCACCTTCTTGCTTAGTCCATGTGTGGTTTTTTCTTCTCCATTCTCCTCTTAGGGTTTTGGGCACCCATGCACATGTGCCTGGCATGAGTTCTAGGCCACTTGATCTGGGACTCAAACTGTGGTCAACTATGTGGGAGTCCAGTAATGTAATCATTATGCCATTTGCTGTTCCCATGACTGGCATGTTTATTTATTTATTTTTTTCTTTTTTTTGGGAGAGACTTTTGCTATAGGACACCAGCGCTCACTATAAAGACAGGGAGACAGGGAAAGCAGAGCGTAATCACACTCCCACGTAGTCGGGGTTCGCGTCTCGGATGGCTTACACGCTGTAATCCCTTCTCCTCCCCCCTGGGATTTTAAGCACACATGCGAAAAACACAGGGAGACAGAAAGCGAGAAATCACACCCTGGGGGATGGCCACGCTGAGGGATTTTAACACACGCCTGGGTCCAGGACTCAGCCGTGGCTGACTACATGGAAGTCCAGCGACATGACCATTATGGCAACTGCTGGCCCTGACTGGCATGTTTTTCAAGTGGCTAAGTCTGGGACTCGAATTGCATCGTCAGGTGGGATCCAGCCACCTTCCCACCATACTTTCTCTCTGGCTGTCTTACTTTTCTTTTCACCAATTCTGTTGGATGAAGGTCCTACCCTTAAGATTCTTGATTATCTTGATTACCTCCTAAAGGTCCTCTGTCCACATTGTGGGGTTAGGGCTTTGACATAGGGATTTGGTGGGGTGGGGGAGGAATACAATTCAGTTCAAACAGGGGCTTGAGTCATCTTGTAGAGAAAGTGAGTCATGTAGCTATTTGGGGGAAGAACTGGGGGAAGTGCATTCTGGGTGGAGGAAACAGTAGGAGCAAAGGCCCTGAGACAGGAGGAGGAGTGAATTTGGTTTCTTTCTTTCTTTCTTTTTTTTAAAGAATTATTTTATTTAACTTTATTTGCTTATTTATTTGTTTATTTTTAATTTGACCAGAGAGGGACAGAGTGAGAGAGAAAGTGAGAAAGCAAGCCACTAGGTCCAGGACTTGAACTGTAGTCGGCCATATGGGAGGCCAGCGCCCTTAACCACCATGTTACCTGCTGGCCTCTGAATTTGGTTTCAGAGTAAGGCCATATGGATCTGTAGATTGTATTCCAAAGGGGCTGGGAATGAGGGTTTTATGTAAAAGAGAGAATTGGACTCATTTAGCCATGTTTTTAAAAGAAAAAGCTTTTTTAAAAAATTTTTTATTTATTCATTCACTTATTTTAATTTGACCAGAGAGAGAGAGAGAGAAGAGAGAGAGAGAGAAAGCGAGAAAGTGAGGAAGCAAGCCACCAGGTCCAGGACTCAAACCGTGGCTGGCCATGTGGGAGTGTCTAGTGCCTTAACCACCATTCCACCTTCTGGTTCCCTGCACTCGTTTAGCTTTTTGTTTTCTTTAGAAAAAAAAAAAATAATTAATTTATATTTGACCAGAGAAGGACAGAGTGAGGAAAGTGAGAAAGCAAGCTACCAAGTCTGTGACTAGAACTATGGTTGACCACGTGGGAGTCCAGTGCCCTTAACCACCATGCCATCTGGAGAGGTTTTTGCTATAGGGCACATGTGCTTGCCAGAAAGACAGAGAGAAACAGAAAGACAGAAAGTGAGAAATCACCCCCAGGGGGGATGGCCACACCACAATCCCTTCTCCTCCATTCTCCTCTCAGGATCTTGAGCATGCATGTACACGTGCCCAGCATGAGTTTAAGCAACCGGGTCCAGGACTCAAACTGCGCGGTCAACTACATGGAAGTCCAGCGACATAGCCGTTATGCCAACTGCTGGTCCCTAACAATGATGCACTGGCTTTGTGAGAATAGATGAAAGCAGGGCAGGGTAGATCAGCCAGAAGGCTAGTGCAGAGCTGAGGTGGTGGGTCAGGCAGACATGCTGAGGGTGGAGAGGGGAGACAGTGAGAAGTGGTCAGATTCTCAGGTGCGGCTGAGCAGATTTGCAAATGGACCAAAAGTGAGGAGTGAGGAAGAGTCAGGTGGACTGCAAGGTTTCCGGCCTGAGCACCTAGAAAAGAGGCCCTCCGCTGGGGTTCCTGAGGAGCAGATTTAGGGTGTGTTTCACAGTGGTGCCAACCAGACATACCTAAATAGGACCAAAAGGAGGGGTGGGTATTTGCAGGAGGTCCTCCTCAGTGGCAGTGTAAATCCTGGGGACTTCTCATTGTCCCTGGCTTAGGTCTCTCCTCTGACCTCAGGAATAGCAGTCCCTGAGGTCCTGCCTGGAAATTCCCTCTGTGGAGGAGAGTGGCTGTCTCTGGTGGATGGGCAGGAAAGCCTTCGCTCACGAGTTCTTTCTGTAGAAAGCAGCTGAGGACTCAGGCTTTCTTGTGTCAGTCGCCCTTGGCATCTTACTGAGTACCTGGTGGAGGTCAGTCTGGATGTGTGTGGATCTTACAGAGTTGAGTATTCTCCCTTTACTTAGTTGAATAAAAGTACAGTTGAATAAGGTACACTTTTCTGTAGGAGCCTCTTCAAGCACCAAATGGGACCTCAGAAAGAAAAGACATCCAGCCCTGTGTGAGAGGGCCCGGGAAATGATAGTGGTACCGATGGGTATCACTTCTGTGCTGGGCACTTGAGGTCATTAATAACAGGCTGGCACGGTGGTTTTGGTCTGCATTTTATCGATGAAGGAACTGGAGCTCGGGTAACTTCTCTAAGTTAACTCCTGGGGCTTGGATTACGCTCGTGGGGCCCTCAGTGGTAGATCCCAATTCCCAGTCTTGTCTGGAGCACTCTGGGTTTGTTTCTAAGTTCCTGTTAGTACAGAAGAGGGCAGAACCTCCCGCAGCAGCTGGGTGCCACAGCCCTGCCCAGCACTTCCTGTGTTCACTAAAGTCTTAGTCCTGGACAGCTCGTCGGATAGGTAGTTACTATTCTCATTTTATAGCTGAGGATGCTGGGGTTTGGTCATGTAGTGCCCCCAATAACTATCAGTGTCAGGATTTGACCCTAGGCTGGTCGATTGCCAAGCTCAAAGTTAGACTCTAATCATGTTGTGCCTTTGCGTTCCAGCAGAGTTTCCAAGGACGATATTGAAGGTAGGATTGGGCTGGAGAAAGTGGGAACAGCATTTCAGGTGGAGGGATTAGTGTGAGCAAAGGGCAGAGGTGGAGAGGTATGTGAGAGGGCCTGCTGAGTCTGGTGGAGGGAAGCTGAAGATGCGATAGGAGTGAAGCAGAAAGGGCCCGTGACACTGGGGCTTGAATTTTGGCTGGAAGTCCACCCAAAGGCTCCCCGAAGGAGAGTGACTTGTTCAGGTCATTCATTTTAGCAAACTCCCAGGGAAGGGTGGGTGCCTGATGAGGAGGCTGAGGCTGGAAGCTGGGTGGGACCCTCTCCTCTTGCTCCTGCTGTTTGACAGTGGCTCTTTCCTGGCTATGGCGTTTCCTTTATGCATCCAGCTTGCGGTCTTCTGTTTGTTGCCCCAGTTTTTTCCCTGTGGGACTATTCTGCACCCCCTTCACTCCCTATCCCAACACTCGTATTTTTTTTTACACTGGTTTCCCTTTATTTAGGTGAACACCTACACCCCACCAGCTTCATTTAATAAAATTTAAGTAGGTTTTCTCACCCCAAGCCATCATTTCATTACTGAAGTCTTTCTTGGCTTTGTGACTCCAAGGATGACCCTCTCCACCTTGCTCCTGACCCGAAGCACTGCTGTGTTCTTGGCCTTCAGAGGAAACAGTATTTCTTATAGGGTCTACTTCACATGGAATTTCAGCCTCTGATTTGGTTTGGCTTCATTGCCTCCTTGGGCGCTGGCTAAAATCCTTTGCTGTATCCAAAGGCAAATCACCTGGCTGGGAGTTAACTTCAGCCTCTTCTTTGTCTTAGCACAGGTAACTTGAGAGTTGAATGTCATTCAGAAGACCTGGGGTAGGGCCTGAAAATTTGAGTATCTTTTTTACTTTATCTTTTTTTTGTAGGTTTTTGTCATAGGGTGTGTGTATTCATGAGAGAGAGAGAGAGAGAGACTGAGAGAGAGACTGAGAGATCACCCGCCCTGGGGGATGGCCACAATGCAGTCCCTTCTCCATTCTCTTCTTGGGATTCTGGGCACTTAAGCACATGTGCCCTGCGTGATTTTCAAGCTGCCAGGTCTGGAACTCAAACTGCATTTGGCCATGTGGGAGTCCAGCACCTTAACTACCATGCCATCTGCTAGCCCTGAAGATTTGCATTTCTAACCAGTTCCTGGTGACAAGGATGCTCTGTTGATGGAACTACCAGCACTAGTTCTTGTAAATGAAATGTTACTGCAACTCAGCCATGCTCACTGGAGATTTGCAAGTCTAGGAAAAGTTAGCTGAATCTGCTTCACAGTAAAATGTGTGTGATCAGTGCTGACAGTTTTCTTTGGAGTTCGTATATTTCATTTTATCAAGAGCCTTATATTTTAAGACATCGCTTCACAAATTATTCTACAAATGTGTAGTATGGAGGAGTATATGCATATTTCAAAGTGTTTGGGAGTATAACAAGCATGACACTTCTTTTAAGTCTTCTGTTTTATCTAAAATTAATGTGAATTTTCCATTCTAGTTCAGAAACATCAGTGCTTATTTTAATATGAAACATTTTTTCCTTCTTAATCTTTGAATAATTGTGATGCTATTAGATATGTTGTATTTGATCCTTGCCTTCATTCTGCTGGAGAACTATTCTATTAAGATTTGCATTTTTTTGGTCCTAAACTGTAAATGTTTTTCCTACATTCTGAATTCAAACCTGCCAGTCTTTTTTTCTTTCCCATGCCTTCTCTGTCTGAAGATTTTATAACTATTCATGTAGACTTTTCTCTAAGTTATTTTTTTTTAAAATTTATATTTATTCGTGAGAGAAGGGGAGAGAGAGAGAGAGAGAGAGAGACAGAGAAATGGTACCCCACAAGGTCTTGCTGTGTAATCCACCCCTAGTCTTGGCCAGTCCTGGGTTATGGGCATGTGCATGCTTAGCATACTCTGGTAGGTCTCCGGACTTGAACTTGGGACCTTCCCATGTGGGTCATCCCTCAAGAGCATTGCTTTTTACTGCTTCACCACCATCTAGCCCTCTTAGTGTTTTTGTTTCGAATTTTCTTAAAATATCATTTGTTGCTTCTATGAGAGAGAGAGAGAGCACACCCAGCAGAGTGCCAATGCTGTGATCCACTCCCAGCCGCAGGCAGCCCCAGATCATGGACCCTTTGCAGGGTGTGCTCAGAGGTCTCCAGAGGTGAATGCAGAACCTTCCCATGTGAGTCAGCCTTGCAGAGGGTTGTGTTTTATCGCTGCACCACTGTCCAGGCCCTGCCTCTTAGTTCTTTGTTAAAAATAATTAATCTGATATTTGTGTTGGAGTGTGGTATGATGTAAGGATTGTTTTCCCTTAGTTTACATTTTTCCTAGCACCTTTCATTTATCAATTTATTTTTATAAACTTAAAATAACACCTTAATGACACAGTGAATCTTTGGATCTGTTGTGACATTTATTCTTTATTCAGTGTATCTGTCTAACACTTTGCTATGACCTCATTATTTTAATCACTATAATCACTTTGTAGTAGGCTTCATTATCTGGTAGCTTATTTATTTATTTTTTTTACTAGTGTTTTTCAATTCAGAGTTTCAAGATACTGTCAATGGAAATGTCATTAAATGCTCAATCAGGGGCCAGCAGGTGACATGGTGGTTAAGGTGCTGGACTCCCACATGGGCGACCATAGTTTGAGTCCTGGACCTAGTTAGTGGCTTGAAAATCATGCTGGGTGCATGTGCATATGCCCAAAATCCTGAGAGGAGAATGGAGGGGGAGGGGTTGGGGTATGGCCATTCCCACCCTGGGAATGATTTCTCACTTTTTCTCTCTCTGTCTCTTTCTAGCAATCAAGTGTGCTTGCCCTATAGCAAAAACCTTTAGAAAAAAATAGCCTGATTTGAGGAGACTTGCCATTTTTGTAATATTGACTTGCTCTTTCTGTGAACAGAACAGGTCATTTTTCTTTAGATTTTTTCCTAACGTAGTGTATAGATTACTTATTTCTCTTCACTTTAAAATATTTGCTATTTTGGGCCAGCAGGTGGCGTGGTGGTTAAAGGCACTGGATTCCCACATGTCTGACTGTGGTTTGAGTCCTGGACCTGGTGGCTTGTGAAATTTCTCTCTTTCCCTTTCTCTCTGTGTCTTTCTCTGGTCAAATTAAAAACTAATAACAAATGGAATTAAATAAATGGTTCTTTAAGAAAATGTAGTGGCTATTTAGAATGAGATGATCTGTCCTCATCTTCACACCACTCCCTGCCCTCCTGTTTCTAACTGGTGCAGAGAAAATTTAAAGCAAGCATGTATACTGCATGCAGCCTGCTTGTCTTGTAACTGGTCACCAGTATTAGTCAAGGGTGTTAATGCTAGCCAAAATCTGTGGCCCAACAAAATAAAATTTTATTTTTGGCTTACATATTTCTAAGTGGTTTTCTCTAGGTGGTGACTTGGGGATCCGGGCTACGTCCATTTTATAACACAACCGATTTCAAGATGTGGCTTCTAAGTTTGCCACTGAATTTTGTGCATGGAGAATGCTTTTATGGGCCAACCGCAGAAAAAGTAGGAATTTTCTCCCACAATCTTTTGGCCCTGTCCTCAAACAAGAGGGCTGGGAAACAAAATCTTTTTGTGTGTCTGTGAGGATAATGAAATAGCACTCTATCTGTATACTGTCAGACTGGCTACACTCTATTTTTCTTATTTTTCCCTTGATTTGCTTAAGTGTCTTGTCTTAGATCATAATAGCTACAAATGTTCATTTTGTTTCCTTTTTCTATAGTTCCACCTTTCTTTTCCTTAATGCATTGCAGAGTACTTGCAGAACAAGTTTAATTGTGATAATGGCCTTTTTCTTATTCTAAACTTCTTTTGAATGCCTCAAAGAGTTTATACCATAGGGTTCTGCGCTCCCTGGAGAGAGGCAGAGAGAAAGTGAGAAATGAGCTCCCAGGGGGATGGCCGACTGCAGTCTGTTCTCCACTTTCCTCTTGGGTCTTTGGACATGCTTGCACACGCGCCCAGTGTGATTTTGAAGCCTCCAGGTCTCAGCCATGTGGGAGTCCAGCACCCTAGCCACTGGTTCTGGAATGCCATTTTTAATATAATCTTGTTTCTTTTCTTTTTTTTTTTAAAAAAATTGTCAGAGGGTGCATGTACTTGCCAGAGAGAGACAAAGACAAAGAGAAAGGGAGAAGGCACCCCCAGTAGGGTGTGGTCAGGCCGTAGTCCCTTCTTCATTTCTCCATCCTGTCAGAGTTCTGGGTGCACACATACTCCCAGCATATTTTCCAAGCCGCCAGGGCCAGAACACAAGCACAGGCTCCCAGTTGTTTTCTGCAGCTGCAGGGAACAGGATTTGAAGTGCATTTAGCCATGTGGCATCTGGCTCCTTTAGCCTCTAGGCTATGGGGGCCTGTCCTATAATCCTTACTGGTATTAAAGAAGTGTCCTAGTTTCCATCGCTTTTTCACTGAATTACAATATCATACAGTATATATATATATTTTTTTAATAAGTGAAGCTTGTCACCTTGTCATTGACCCTGGAATCCTCATGGATATTCTTAGCAGATTTGTCCCTGTTACTGTGGTGATTCTCCAAATAAGTTCCATTTCCCTGCTGACTTGAGAATGACCTCAAATTTCTTCCACGATTTATATCCATCTTTATCCCAAGGGCTTCTGGGGTTTTTTTTTAGCCCATGCTGGTGTATTGTGTGGCTGCTTGCATCTTTTGTGTTAGAGATTCTGACCTGTAGTTTTTGAAAATGTTCTCTCCATCAAGAGAAGTATTATGGGTTTTTGTTTCTTTGCTTTATCCTCTCATCCTTGTGAAGATAAACCCAATATGTTCACAATATCAATTTTGCTTTTTCTTCCTAATCTTTCTTCCGGCCGACCTGCCTGGCTGCTTGAGGTACTTTTTGCACCTGCTTCTTGACAGACTCCTAGTCAGTGTTTGTTCAGGTCCTGCACTTCCAGCTGCCTGTCCTGTGGCCCTGCTTCCCTCACTTCTGGTTTCCAGTGGTTGGTGTGCAGGGCACTTGTTTGTGGCCTCCCTCCTGAGCCTTCTGTTGGATCTGCCATAAACTCCAGCAGGGGGTCCCTCCAATTTAGTGGGAGCAGAAAAGTGCTCTGAGCCTTTCACAGAAGCCCTGGAAAGTAGATGGGGCAGGAAATCATCTGTCTGTCTCTCTCTTTTTTTTAAGAGGTAAGTTTTTTTTTTTTTTTTTTTTTGACATGATTTCACTGCTTTGTGATCCTGGGCCCCACCCTCTCAGTTAGCTAGGATTATAGGCATTTGCCACCGCTTTAGGGTTAGGTTGGTCTAGGAACTGAACCTGGCCCTGTCATGTGGCACCAGTTTCTGTTAGCATCACTGCAGCTGGGCTGAGAATTTGTTTTATCACTACATTTGACCCATCAAAACAAATATAAGATCAAATTTACTGTTTAAAAAAAAATCTTTTTTGGGATCAGCAGTTAGCGTAATGGCTACGTTGCTGGACTCCCACATAGTCGACTGCGGTTCACGTCCCGGACCCGGTGGCTTAAAACTCACGCCAGGCACATGTGTGTGCGTGCCCAAGATCCCGAGAGAAGAATGGAGGAGAAGGGATTGTGGCGTGGCCATCTCCCCTGGGGGGTGATTTCTCGCATTCTGTGTCTCTGTCTCTGTCTCTGTCTGGTGAGCACACGTGCCCTATAGCAAAAAAAAAAAAAAAAAAACTCTAAAAAAAATCTTTTTTGAATTACTTATTTAATGTTATTTATTATCATTATTATTATTATTTAATTTGCTAGAGGGCATGTGTGCTCTCCAGAGAGAGAGAGAGAGAGAGAGAGAGAGAGAGAGAACGTGAGAAGGCAAGCTGCCATGTCTAGGACTTGAACCATGGTCGACCATGTGGGAGTCCAGCGTCCTAATCACCATATCACCTGCTCGGGCCCACACTCTTTCTGTTGTTTGGTTGACTGCTTAGAGTGCTGCTCCAAAGTAGCTTCAGCTTTGTTTCCGTTTCTGTTTTTGACTCCCATCTCGCACTTGGCTGTTTTACTTCTTGAACAGGTGTCCGTCATTTCCCAAAATACATTTTCTAGACGTTTTTGTTTTGACTGACCCACTTTTCATCTATTATATATGTATACGCATGCGCACGCATACACAGGTTTTATAAAAATACCACATAGCCTGACATTCTTTCTCTTCTGGTATTTTCTATTTCATGACAAAAAATTTGGTTCTTACACCCTAAATTGATTTTGTGATCTGGCTACGAAATACATGGTGCTGAAGTAAGGCCTAAAAGGTTACTTATTCAGTACACTCCTGTGGTAAGAGAACCACAGGGAGTCTGTTTGAATGGCAGGGGAGGGACTCCTGATAGACATAATGACACTAAAAAAAAGATTTGTTGAGATCATTCACATACCATAAAATTCACCCTTTTAAATAGGGTACACTTGAGTTGCCTTTAGCATATTCATTGGGTTTAGTAATCACCACCATTTAATTTCAGAACATTTTTATCACTCCAGAAAGAAACTTCTATACCCATTAGCAGTTACTCCCCATTCCCCTTAACCCTAGCCACCACTGACCTACAATCTATTTTTATAGATTTGCCTGTTTTGGACTTAAAAATGGAATCACACAACATGTGGTCTTTGCGATTGATGTTTTCAAAGCTTATCTATACCATAGCATGTATCAGCCCTTTGTCTTTATTTTTGAATAATATTCTATTATGTGGACATAGCATATTTTGTTTATCCATTAATCAGTTGATGGACATTTGGGTTATTTTCAGATTTCTGAATAGTATAATTAATGCTGGTATGAACATTTTTGTATAACTTTTTATGTAGCCATTTCAAAAATTTTTTGGTAAATATGTAATTTGGTAAATATGGTAATTCTGTTTAACATTTTGAGGAGCTGCCACACTGGTACATCAGCAATATCTGAAGGTTCTAGTTTTTCTACTAGAAAACGGATACTTGTTATTGTCAATCCTTTTTATTTTAGCTGTCCTAACAGGTATGCAGTTGTTTTGATTTGCGTTTCCCTAATGACTAATGATTTTAAGTATCTAAGTTTTTTTTTTTTTTTTTAAGAATTATTTATTTAATTTTATTTATTCATTTGCTTTATTTAATTTGACCAGAGGGGGTGGTGAGTGAGAAAGCAAGCTACCAGGTCCAGAGTGGCCATGCTACAGTCTCTTCCCCTCTTCTCCATCCTGTGGGGATTTGGAGCATGCTCACACACAACTTACAGTGTTGTGTTTGTGGCACCAGCTGGCCCCTCATTCAGCTTTAGTTTTGTGTTGAATTTCCAGAGATTGTGTGCACTTGGGAGAGAGAGCGAGCTAGCAAGGGAGTGAGTGAGCACCCTCCCAGTGGGGCATAGTTAAGTCACAATCCTTTCATTGCTCTATCCTGTCAGGATTCTGGGTACTTAAGCACATACATGTGCCTAGTGTGTTTTTAAAGCCAAAGCTGGGGAATTTGACTTTAACTAATAGGCTACAAGGCTGATGTGAGCACCAACATTTGAAAATCTTCCAGGTTATTTCCGTGTGCAGCCAGGGTTGAGAACAGTTGCTTATGGATCCTCATGGGCCACTTTGATGAATGGATGAGAGAGTTCTGTTTGTGCCCTTAGGCCTAATTGATCGTGATCACTGATGTCATTCTTCATAGATTTATTTTTTATTTTTTAGACTTTTTTTTTGCTATAGGGTGCATGTGCTCACCAGAGAGAGAAGGAGAGAGGGAAACTGAGAAGTCACCCCCTAGGGGAATGGCCACACTGCATTCCCTTCCCCTCCAATCTTTTCCCTGGGATTTTGGGCATGCATGCACACATACCCGGCATGATTTTCAAGCCTCTGAGTCTTGGACTCAAACCATGGTTGACCATGTGGGAGTTCAGTGTCTTAACCACTATGCCCCTATTAGCCCCCTTCATAGATTATTATTATTTTTAAAAAAGAATTACTTACTTAATTTTATTCATTATTATTTTTTAATTTGACCAGAGAGAGACAGATAAAGAGGGAAAGTGAGATAGCAAGCCACTGAGTATGGGATGCACACTGCAGTCGGCCACGTGGGCTTTCAGCCGCTCAACCACCATGCCACCTGCATGCCCCTCCTTTGTAGATTATTCACTTTTGACCTCCCTATGGCTGTGTAGAGACATCCCTGGTCTATAGACAGAGCAAAGATAGAGCAGAGTCCCTGGGGAGTGTCTGTCATTTCCCAGAAATTTTTGATGTCTTTTGCCTTTTAGCAATAGGAAATGAACCGAGAAGATTATGCAAGATATTCACATTTATTTTAGGAATTGTCATTCAGAATACTGAAATAATTGGTTAGAGTTATTATTGAAATATATAAAGCTATTGGCTAGAATTAAGGTAAAAGTTACTGGAAAAATGTCTGGAAGTGAGACTGGCATCCTGTCCTATTACAAGTATGGTGACACTCTTTTTAAAAATTAATTAATTATTTAATTTCACTTATCATTATTATTATTTAAATTGATCACAGAGAGAGAGAGAGAAAGGGAAAGTGAGAAAGCAAGCCCCCAGGTCTGGGACTCGAACTGCAGTCAACCATGTGGGAATCCAGTTCCTTTAACCACCACGCCACCTGCTGGCCTGTATGATGAAACTCTGAAATATAAAGGAATATTTTTAACTCATTGATTATTCATTTTTACTGATTATATTTGCAAGTAAAGTTACTATAAATGTGTGTCTAAATGCACAAGCATATATTGTAACTATATTTGTTTCAAAATACAGGCCATACAGGGTCTTTTGAAGCCTCTTTTTTACAGTATATCTTCTGTGACTAAATCATTGAAAACAATCCTATAAAATGATTTTTAACCGTGTATTTGTGCTGAATGCATCATGTTTTACTTGACAAATCCTTCTATTGTTGGGTATTTAGCTTATGAGCCATATTTTTGCTGTGGTGGACAAAGTACAATGATGAATGGTCTTATACATAAATCTATGTGTGTAGATTTTCTTTTTATTTCCTTAGAGTCCATTTTTGGAAGGGACATTATTTGCATTTTTAAAGTTTTGACACATATGTAGCATACACATTTCTATAGTTAGGTTAATATGTTGGGAATTATTGTTTTATATATATATATTTATTTTTTTTAGAATTATTTATTTAATTTTATTTACTTATTCATTCCTTCAGTTTTTAAAATTTTCATTTGACCAGAGGGAGACACAGAGTGAGAAAGAGGGAAAGTGAGAGAGCAAGCCACTTGATTTGGGACTCAAACCATGGGGACCAGCAATTAGCTTAACGGCTATGTTGCTGGACACCCATGTAGTTGACTGCAGTTTGCATCCTGGACCCGGTGGCTTGAAACTCACACCAGGCGCGTGTGCGTGCGTGCCCAAGATCCCGAGAGGAAAATAGAGGAGAAGGGATTGTGGCGTGGCCATCCCCCTGGGGGATGATTTCTTGCTTTCTGTCTCTCTGTCTGTCTGGTGAGCGCACGCGCCCTCTAGCAAAAACCTCTCCAAACAAAACAAAACAAAACAAAACATGGTCAACCATGTGGGGAGTTTTCAATGCCCTAATCACCACGCTGTCTTCTGGCACTTATTGTTATTTTAAACTTTTCTCTTTTGGTCAGAGAATAGAATCATCATATTTGTTTTGTTCTTCTTGATATTATTGCTAACTGGTAGTACTAAAACGTTTGAACACTTTTTAATGATTTTAAAAACACTTTCTTTGGCTTATTCATTTCCTTGACCAGTTTCTCTCATATTCGTTTTTTTGCCCTGGTGATTTATGGCAGTTCTTTTTATATCAGAAATATTAGCACTTTAACAAATTTAAAGGTATTTATCCCATTTTGTCTTGTAGTTTTATTTTACGATGCTCTGGAAAAGAATGTTTTATTTGTAGATCACCTTTTCTTGGCTTTTAGTTTTCAGATTAAAAATCTCATTTTTTCAATGTTAAATTTTTTTTTTTTTTTTGGAGAGGTTTTTCGCTATAGGGCGCGTGCGCTCGCCAGACAGACAGAGAGAGACATAGAGACAGAAAGCGAGAAATCACCCCCCAGGGGGGATGGTCACGCCGCAATCCCTTCTCCTCCATTCTCCTCTCGGGATCTTGGGCACGCACGCACACGCGCCCGGCGTGAGTTGTAAGCCACCGGGTCCGAGACGCGAACCGCGGTCGACTACGTGGGAGTCCAGCGACATAGCCATTACGCTAACTGCTGGTTCCCTTCAATGTTAAATTTTGAAAGGAAACATTTTTCTTAAAGATGAATAAAAATGTACAAAAACGTGATTTTGCTTAAAGTGTTTTTTAATAATTACTTTATTTATTTATTTATTCATTCATTCATTTATTTCTTAATTTGACCAGAGAGAGACAGAGGGTGAGAGTGAGAGAGAAAGGAAGTGAGAAAGCAAGCCACCAGATTCAGGACTCGAACCCTGGTCGGCCATGTGGGAGTGTCCAGCACCTTAACCACCAAGCCACCTGCTGGTCCCAAGGTGTTTTTTGAATTTCATACTTGCTTGTTTTCTGAAATATGCTTGGAATAACTAGCTGCTGCCTTTGAATTAAAAATAAAAATAGTGCAATTTGAACTTGAGCAAGTTTTTTCAGTATCCTTGCCCTAATAAATGGGAACTTTATGTGGGGTCATCTGGAGATTCCAGGTATCCAGACAGGATGCTGTATCATCCGCAGACTTTCTATTCCAGTTTTAAGGTTGGGTATTTTTGGTATGTAGTATTTTGGGGCACATATAGTGTCTGTTTTTGGCTTGCTTCAATAGTCTCACAAAGTAAAATCGAAGACTGTACCTACATAATAGTATAATGACTATAATTACATCTTTCCAGTTTTTTTGTGAGAGGTCATCAAAGGGTTTATGAAAATGCATACTATGAAAAAATTATGGAGACCAGCAGTTACCGTAATGGCTATTTCGCTGGACTCCTATGTACTCAACCGTGGTTTGAGTCCCGGACCCAGTGGCTTAAACTCACACCAGGCACATGTGTGTGCGTGCCCAAGATCCCGAGAGAATGGAGGAGAAGGGATTGCAGCATGGCCATCCCCCCTGGGGTGATTTCTCGCTTTTTGTCTCTCTGTCTCTGTGTTTCTGGTGCGCGCATGCGCCCTATAGCAGAAACCTCCAAAAAAAAATTATGCATGGATTTCAAAACACTTTTTTGTCTCAAAATAAACTCGTATTTAATTTAATTTTTCTGTGAACTTTTGGAAGTCCCTTGCAGTTACACAGGGGCTTCCGATGTATTCAGCTGTCTGGGTAACACTTGTCCTGACTGGGGGTTAGGGCTCATTAATCCCAATGACTCCTGGAGCCGTGAGGGTTGTTCAGTGTGAGGAGCTTCCCAGCATCTGGCAGGACACACCATGGAGCAGGGACCTAGTGCCCTCTGCATGTCCTGACATTTTCAGGTCTGGGTTCTGGTTGTCACGCTGCCCCCCACTGGGCGAGTCAGCTTCCTCTCCACTGCCCATGCAGACGTGGCTGTGGGACAGCTAAGCCCTTGGTATCCCTTCCCTCCTCCCACCTTCACTAAACACCGTCTTTGGGCAGGGGAGGGGTTGGATGCCGGGCACAACTGGGGAGAAGTCACTTGCTGAGACTCGGACAGAACCAATGGCTGGTCGTCCCAGTTGTCAGCTCAAAATTCTGACCCCAGATCTCTTTAATTTTGTTATCTAGTCATGATCCTTCCTAGACATTTTGAGAGAGATTTAAGAAGTTTTGGGGTCAGGGCTTTTCAGTTTAGCTGAAAGTCAACAGTGCTCATTCATATGCAAAGGCACAGTTTATTAAGGGAAAAGTAGAAGGATTTGGGTTAGCTGGGGATGACTTATTACTACTACCAGTAACTGCTTTTGGACTGTGTTTTTTACTTTGTCATTTTTGCCAAGAATACACATTGGGGCACTGCGTCTTAGATCTTCCGTAATTAACAGACTGGTAAAGCTCCCATTTTTCTTGAATTGAGAGTTTATTACCCTTTTTTAAAAGAGACTTTTACTATAGGGCGTATGCACCTGCTGGAGAGACAGAGATGGAGAAACAGAAAGCAAGAAATCACCCCCCATGGGGAATGGCCATGCCACAATCCTTTCTCCATTCTCCTCTCGGGATTTTGGGCATGAACACACACAAGCCCAGCATGACCAGTCACGACCACGTGACTGAGATTGGCCCTGTGGAAGTCCAGCGACTTAACATTGTGCCATCTGCTGGCCCCTATTACCCCATTTGTAATGTGGGATTAAGTATGTTAAGTGAAGGATAGGTATCTTTAATATTTTTGAAGGTACTTACAACTTATTAGTAAAAATTATTTTTAGTGTCTTGTTTTATATATGTACTTGTGAATTTTAAATGTTTCAAAAAATCGCAAATAATTGCTCATTAATGATATGTAAAACAAGTGTAAAGTGATAGGAAGTCACCTATAACCTGACACTGTGGGAAGATCACGGTTAATATTTGCCATATGCTTGCCAGTGAGGAGACAGAGAAAAGGAAAGTGAGAAATCACTGCCCAGGGAGGATGACCACACAGCAATCCCTTCTCCATTCTCCTCCTGGGATTGCAGGCACACATGTGCACACGCCCTGCGTGATTTTTAAGCCACCTACTCTGGGACTTGAACCGCAGTCGGCCACATGGGAGTCCAGTGCCCTAACACCTGTGGCACCTGCTGGCTCCTAGATGTCACTTTTTATGTGTCAAATTTGCACAAGTTAAATAAAAATAATCTAGGCATGGCAATTGAGGGTAACACAGTTTTCTTCCTTATGCTTTCTTTGTCAGCTTTCCCGGGGTGATTTGGGAATTGCTCACTTTTCTCTTTCTTACTAAGAGGTTGAGAAATAACCAGTGTGAGTTTTTCTGAAACTGACACCTTTCTTGAGTTTCGTCGCTTTATAATTTTCTCCATTCATTTATTGTTACTCATGCAGATTTAATAAAAGTAGTTTTCCTTTATTATAATTTTTTATTTTTAAGAGAGATGTTTGCAATAGGGCACATGTGCTTGCTGGAGAGACAGAGAGACAGAAAGTGAGAAATCATCTCCAAGGGGAATGGCCAATCCCTTCTTCTCCATTCTCTTCTTGGGATTTTGGGCATGCACACACACGTACCTGGCATGAGTTTTTAAGATGCCGGGTCTGGAACTTGAACCGGGGTCGACTATGTGGGAGTCCAGTGACGTAACCATTACACCATTTGCTGGTCTCTAAAAAACAATTTTCTTTTAAAAATTGCCCATTTGAGGGGGACCAGCAGTTAGCATAATGGCTATGTCGCTGGACTCCCACGTAGTTGCCCGCGGTTTGCGTCCCGGACCCGATGGCTTTAAACTCATGCCGGGCGCGTGTGTGTGTGTGCGTGCGTGCCCAAGATCCGGAGAGGAGAATGGAGGAGAAGGGATTGCGGTGTGACCATCCCCCCTGGGGGGTGATTTCTCGCTTTTTGTCTCTCTGTCTCTCTCTGTCTGGTGAGTGTACGCGTCCTATAGCAAAAGCCTCTCCAAAAAAAAAAAAAAAAAAGTTGCCCATTTGAGGGCGAGCAGGTGGCATGGTGATTAAAGTACCACGTGGATGATTGCAGATGGACTCCTGGAATCTGCAGCTTGAAAATCACGCCAGGTATGTGTGTGTACTTGCCCAAGATCTTGAGCAGAATGGAGGAGAAGGAATTGCAATGTGATCATCTGTCCTGAGGGGTGACTTCTCACTTTCTCTCTTGTTGTCTCTTTTGTCTCTCTCTGGTGAATGTGCTTGCTCTATAGCAAAAACGTTAAAAAAAAAAAAAAGGCAAAACAATTTGGTTATTTTATCAAGGTTTTCAAATTCATACATGTGATTCTTTGATACATCTTTTAAAAAACTTGTTTTAAAAATTATTTTATTTAACTTTATTTATTATTTATTCATTTGTTTATTTAAATTTGACTAGAGAGGGACAGAGAGAGAGAGAAAGTGAGAAAGCAAGCCACCAGGTCCAGGACTTGAACCACCGTCAACCATGTGGGAATCCAGCGCCTTTAACCATCATGCCACCTGCCGGCCCCCCCAAAATTTTTTTATTTTTAAAGAGAGATTTTTGTTATAGAGCACATGTGCTCACCAGAGACACAGAGAGAGACAGAGAGAAAAGAAAAAAGAAAGAAATCACTCCCAGGGTCAAAGGCGGCCACACTGCAGTCCCTTCTCCCTTCTTCTCTCGGGATTTTGGGTACATATGCACATGCATCTGGTGTGAGTTTCAAGCCACTGGGTCTGGGACTTGAACCACTGTGAAACATGTGAGTGTCCCGTGCCTTAATCACTATGCCATCCGCTGGCCCTGGTGAGTCCTTTAAAAAAATATGTACTGTAGGGCCAGTGGGTGGCATGATGGTTAACGTGTGGACTTCCACATGGCTGATCATGGTTTGAGTCCCAGACCTGGTGGCTTGCTTTCTCACTTTCTCTCTGTCTCTTTATCTCTGTTTTCGCTGGTGAGCACACATGCCCTATAGCAAATTTTAAAAAGATAATAATAAATAAAAAAGAACTAAATATTAAAAGTGTAAAGAGTATATATAGTATTGTGTTTGTTTTCAGAAGATGTTTTTTGTTATGTTTTTTTTTTTTTTTTTGTCCAGGAAGTATCCTTTTAGTTTGCATTGAAGAAGTCTTGGTTTTTGTTTTTTAAATGGGGGTAGTATTTTATCAGTGTTTTTGGCATCTACTGAATTGATGTAATGATTTGGCTACTCAGAGGTTCTGGCCTGTGGATAGTGCTGGCCCTGAGTTTCTATTCTGTCTTTCCTGCCTTTGAATTAGGAAATGCTAATGAGGGTCAGTGGTAGATGGTGAATAACATGATAAAATACAAAGGTGATAATTTAGGGTTATTTATCCCCAGATTTTTTGGCGAATTTTTTTTTTTTTTTTTCTCTATGAGGATAGTATGGAAAACATCGCATATAGTACTTTTGTAAACTTGGATTAAGAGTGACAGGAACAGTTGGTGTGTTCAGTGTGACCTTTATGGGAAAGGCCAGGTGATTGTCATTGTGCTCCCAGTCAGCTCCTGACCTGTCCCACGTTCTGGACTTAGCCCTGGAGCCCTGTGTGAGGTGTTCCTGTTTCTAGAATGTGGTGGGACCAAGAAGGAGAGGGAGGTTCTGCAGGTGCTTTGGCAGTTCAAGGATGCTGACTGATAACGCATTTTGTTTTTGTTTGTCAAGGGGTTCCTCCTGCTTACCTTCTTTCTCAGAGATTCCTTTCTCAGAAATAGCTTTGCATTTTTCCAGTATTAGAACTTCTGACCCACATCTGTGCTTTCTCAGACACTAGTCTACTGAAAGAGAAAGCCAAGGTCCTCCACTCACTCATTCCGTCCATTGACTTGGACAAGGGTTTGGCAAAATAAATCTTTAAGGAGTCTTTCCACTTGCCCTGTCACATTTTTTCAATGATTTGTAGGTAAAATGAGTCTGCTAATTTGTAACTTTACCCTCATGGAACTTTTTTTTTTTTTTTTTTTTTTTTTTTAAGAATTACTTATTTAATTTTATTTACTATGTGTGTGTGTGTGTGTGTGTGTGTGTGTGTATGTGTGTGTGTGTTTGTGTGTGTACATTTTTATCTTGAATCACACATTGTTTATTTTTTGTCTTCACTTACTTCATAAAGGAGCATTCCCACAGCACTATCCTCATTTTGTTAGGATTTAAAATTTCAATCCAGTAGCCATCAGGATCTTGAATGAATGCCAGGCCTTTCATTTTACCAATATCAGGTTCCTTGACAAATTTGACCCCTAATTGTTCAGATCTTGCACAAGCACCGTGTACGTCAGGAACAGCAATTCCAGTGTGACCAAAACCTCAAAGGTCTGAATTGCCATTGTGGTAATTCTGGGTCTTATCATCCTCCGTACACCAGTTGTGTGTCAGTTCAAGTATAGCTTTTCTGGAAAATACCCATGCTACTTTTTTTTTTTTTTTTTTTTAATTTTATTTATTTATTTCATCTTTGTTTTGGGGGATATCATTTTTATCTTCATAAACCAAGAAATAAAGTGAAAATTTCATGATAGGAAAATCAAATTTTTGGAGTAACCTTGCTGCGGGGGTCTGCGTCGCAGCAGCAGCTGAGAGCGGCCTCATCAGTGAGGCCGCGGGACTCGGTCTGCGGTTCTGCCATGGCTGCTCTGCTGTATCACCAACCACTGTCCAGGGAGCCATTATTAATATTTTTTTAACATTTGCTATAGGGCATGTGTGCTCACGAGAGAGAGAGAGAAAGAGAGAGAGAGAGAGATTGAGAAGCAAGCTGCTTCATCTGGGTCTTGAACTGTAGTTGGCCTTGTGGGAGTCCAGTGCTTTAACCACCCCACTTTTTTTTTGGGGGGGGGGGAGAGTTTTTTTTGCTATAGGGTGCCTGTGCTCGCCAGAAAGACAGAGAGACAGAAAGTGAGAAATCACCCCCCCAGGGGGGATGGCCATGCCACAATCTCTTCTCCTCCATTCTCCTCTCGGGATCTTGGGCACTCACGCACATGCACCCGGAGTGAGTTTAAGCCACCGGGTCCGAGACTCCAACCACGGTCGACTACGTGGGAGTCCAGCGACCTAGCCATTATTCTAACTTCTGGTCCTACCACAACACCCCACTTTTTAAGAATTAATACATTTAAACAAAAAAAAGAATTATTGGCATCAGCGGGTGGCATGGTGGTTAAGGTGCTGGATTCCCACCAGGGCAGTCATGGTTTAAGTCCTGAACCTGGTAGCTTGTTTTCTCACTTTCTTTCACTCCGTCTGTCTCTCTCTTGTGAGTGCATGTGCCTATAGTAAATTTTAAAGAATAAATAAATAAAATGAAATAAATATTTCTTAAAAAAAGGAATTATTGGGACCAGTGGGTGGCATGGTGGTTAAGACACTGGGCACTCCCATGTGGCCAACCACAGTTCAAGTCCCAGACCTGGTGAGTTGCTTTCTTTCTCACTTTCTTTCTCTTTCTCTCTCGCTCTCACTCTTGTTCTCTGTGTATGTGTGTCTCTCTGGTCAAAATTAAAAAAAAAAAATGAATGAGTAAATAAAATTTAAAAATTCTCTAAAAAAGGAATTACTTAAATTTTAATTTATTATTCTTTAATTTGACCAGTGAGAGAGAGAGAGATAGAGAGAAAGAGAAAGTGAGAAAGCAGCTACCATGTCCAGGACTTGAATCATAGTTGGCCATGTGGTAGTCCAGCACCTCAACCACCATGCCATCTGCTGGCCCTTATTTTTTTGTTTTTTAAAGGAAGCATACACATATTGGCAAATAATTCTAATTTGTCAGAATTGTATAAGGTACATGGAGAATGTCATATAATTTCTCAAACTCCCTGTACCCACTTTAAAACTACTTGCTAGCCCTCTCCTATGTACACAGATAGGTACTGTGTACTTATATTTTCAAGGGAAGTAGGATCATACTATGCTCACTGTGCTACCTACATTTTTTTCAAAGAACAGTATGAATTTTACAGTTTCTATAAATGAAAATTAACTATTATTTTTTAAAAGAATTATTTAATTTTTATTTATTCATTTATTTATTTTAGTTTGACCAGAAAGAGACAGAGAGACAGAGAAAGTAAGAAAATAAACCACCAGGCACAGGCCTCGAACTGTGGTCGACTGTTTGGGAGTGTCCAGTGCCATAACCACCTCGCCAGCTGCTGGTCCCCAATAAACTATTCTTTGAATGCATGTCTTTTTATATTTGTCATGTTCTTTCTGTGTCCCTCTTTTTGACTGATGTTCATCGGTGAATGTCATCCTTGTGCCTCCCTTCTTGCTTTGTAAATTTTTAATACACATAGCTTAAAATAGACTTGTGGGTGTGAAGTTTTCATTTTGGGGAATGTTACCTTTATTTTATTATTATTATTATTATTATTATTATTATTATTTTGGAGAGATTTTTGCTATAGGGCGTGTGCGCTCGCCAGACAGAGAGAGATAGAGAGACAGAAAGTGAGAAATCACCCCCTAGAGGGGATGGCCACTCCGCAATCCCTTTCTTCCATTCTCCTCTCGGGATCTTGGGCACGCACGCACACGCGCCTGGCGTGAGTTTAAGCCACCGGGTCCAGGACTCGAACCGCGGTCGACTACGTGGGAGTCCAGTGACATAGCCATTACGCTAACTGCTGGTCCCAATTTTATTATTATTTTTTTTTGCGTAGCATTCAAAATATGTTTTTTTTGGAGAGGTTTTTGCTATAGGGTGCATGCGCTCACCAGAAAGACAGAGACAGAGACAGAAAGCGAAAAATGACCCCCGGGCGGGGGGGGGGGGGGTGGCTACGCTGCAATCCTTTCTCCTCCATTCTCCTCTTGGGATCTTGGGCACTCACACTCACACACACACACACACCCAGCATGAGTTTAAGCCACCAGGTCTGGTACTTGAACCATAGTTGACTACATGGAAGTCTAGCGACATAGCCGTTCATGCCAGCTGCTGGTTCCCAAAATATGTTTTAATAAGGGAAAAACATAAACTCCATTCATATTCTAATACCTTAACAAATATACATACATATTTTTTGTCCCAAACAGCAAAATCCCAGTGTTTAGAAATTAAATTATTTTGGGGGCTAGCCGGGAGCGTGGTGGTCAAGGCACTAGCCTCCCACATGGCTAACTGCAGTTCGATACCTGGACCTGATAGCTTGCTTTTTCTCTTTTTCCTCCCCGTCTCCCCTGGCGAGCATACATGCCCTATAGCAAATTAACAAAATAATACTAATAAATAAAATAAAATAAAGAATTCCTTAAAAAATAGAAAAATAGGGAACCAGCAGTTAGCGTAATGGCTATGTCGCTGGACTCCCACGTAGTCGACCGCAGTTCGCGTCTCGGACCCAGTGGCTTACAACTCACGCCGGGCGCGTGCGCGTGCGTGCCCAAGATCCCGAGAGGAGAATGGAGGAGAAGGGATTGCGGCGTGACCATCCCCCCTGGGGGGTGATTTCTCGCTTTCTGTCTCTATGTCTCTCTCTGTCTGGCGAGCGCACGCGCCCTATAGCAAAAAACCTCTCCAAAAAAAAAAAAAAAAAAAAGAAAAATAAAAAATATTGGGTAGACTTTGTGGTATAGCAGTAAAGTTCTTTTCGCAAGAAGCTGGATCCTATTTGGTGACCACAGTTCAAATTCTTGGCCCCATCAGCCTGAAACACACTGGCCCAGGAGAGTGTGTCCAGAATCCGATGGGCTGGAGAATTAGGAGGAGGAGATCATGGCATGGCCAGACTTCGTGGAGTGTGTTTACCGCTCTCTGCCTGTCTCCGTGTGCACACACATGATCTGTCATGAGTAAAGAAAAGAAATATCCACAAAGAAAGCCTGAGAGCAGAGTTTAGTTTTTTTTTTGGAGAGGTTTTTCGCTATAGGGCGCGTGCGCTCGCCAGACAGACAGAGAGAGACATAGAGACAGAAAGCGAGAAATCACCCCCCGGGGGGATGGTCATGCCGCAATCCCTTCTCCTCCATTCTCCTCTCGGGATCTTGGGCACACACGCACACGCGCCCGGCGTGAGTTGTAAGCCACCGGGTCCAAGACACGAACCACGGTTGACTACGTGGGAGTCCAGCGACATAGTCATTACGCTAACTGCTGGTTCCCAGTTTAGTTATTTTTTTTGGAGAGGTTTTTGCTATAGGGTGCGTGTGCCCGCCAGATAGACAGACAGACAGACAGAGAGACAGAAAGCGAGAAATCACCCCCCAGGGGGGATGGCCACGCTGGAATCCCTTCTCCTCTGTTCTCCTCTCAGGATCTTGGGCACGCACGCACACGCGCCTGGTGTGAGTTTTAAGCCACCAGGTCCGGGACTCGAACCGTGGTCGACTACATTGGGAGTCCAGTGACATAGCCATTATGTTAACTGTTGGTCCCAGAATTCTTTTTTTTTTTTTTTAACAGATATTCTAAAATATTGTCTTCCAAACTATTTTGTGCAAGTGGAGAGTTGGCTTTTTTTTTTTTTTTTTTTTTTTTAAGGAACTGAGAGTTCCCTTTGTGATCTGCCCCGGGCCGAGCTGGGGCCTCGGAAATATTCCACAAGAATGAATAGAGCAAGTTCTAGGCTTCGGTGTGGTTGAGTGAAACAGACTCCACTCATGCAGAATGCCTCCTGCTGGGTTATTATTACTTTGAACTTTAATTTACAATTTGCTTTTCTCTGGGTAGGTCTTGATTCCACTCACTGGGACTCCCCATGCAACTTTGAGCTCGGACCGCGGCGGCGCGAGGAAATGTAGCTGAGTGACTTGTAACGGAAAGCATGTGGACAGGTCTACGCCACGGCATTTGGGTGCGTCTGAGTCCGTCTCCAGTTCTGTGTTTCATGACAGAATTGCACTGACAGCCTTTAACTTTATAAACCTTTTGTGCTTGACCTCAACCTTTGTACAGCCGTCTGTCTGAATGCTATACCTGGGCATGATGGATTGTTGGGTTAATGCCGACGATAAGGTAATGGACTTCTTTAGGCCAGATCCCATTTAAGTAGATTAAACTAGAAAGTAAACAGGGGCAGTCTTGCCACTTATATTAATTACAAGAGTAGGGGTAAATATTTTCATTTTTCTTTCCATGCTTTCTTTGTTATCATTAGCTAGCATTCGCTGAGTACCTACTGGTTTTTTGTTTTGTTTTTGTTTTAAATTTTATTTATTTATTAATTTATTTTAATTTGACCAGACACACACACAGAGAGAGAGAGAGAGAGAGAGAGAGAGAGAGAGAGAGAGAGAGAGAGTTAGAAAGCAAGCCACCAGGTCCGGGACTTGAACCGTGGTTAGCCATGTGGGAATGTCCAGCGCCTTAACCACCGCACCACTTGTTGACCCCAGAGTACCTACTGTTATGAGAGGGCTCATGGTCAGGGTCACATGGGAGGAGCCTGGGATAAAGAGATTTGTCCCCTCACCTTTTTACAAGTATACTTTGCAGTTTAATTAATGAGACTAAACCCATGTATGTTACTAAGCAGTATTTCTTTCTTTTTTTCTGCCTCTGCTCTCTTTCTCATCTGAAAGTTTGATGTACATTTTGTTTATTTTGAATTTTTACTATTATAAACAGTATCTCAATGAAATTTCCTCTTGGGGAGAATAGCCTAGCAGTAAGATTATTGGGTGCAGTGCATAGTTTTAAACATTTTAATTGATGAGGCGAGCAAGTGACATGGTGGTTAAGGCCCTGGATTCCCACGTGGCCAAACCACATTTCGAGTCCCAGACTGGCAGCTTGCCTTCTCACTTTCCTCCCCTCTCTGTCTCTCTCTATCTGGTGGGTACATGTGCCCTTAGCAAATTAAAAAAAAACAAACAAAAGGATAAATAAATACATCTTAAAAAATTCATTTTTAAAGAATTATTTAACTTTATTTATTTATTTTTATTTTTTAATTTAACCAGAGAGGGACAGAATGTGAGAGAGAGACAATGAGGGAAAGTGAGAAAGCAAGCCGTCAGGTCTGGAACTTGAACTATGGTTGGTCATGTGGGAGTCCAGCGCTCTTAACCACCATGCCACCTGTTGGCCCCCTAAAGAAAAGCATTTTATTTTATTTTTTGGAGAAGTTTTTACTATAGGGCGTGTGCGCTCGCCAGACAGACAGAGAGAGACAGAGAGACAGAAAGCGAGAAATCACCCCCCAGGGAGGATGGCCATGCCGCAATCCCTTCTCCTCCATTCTCCTCTTGGGATCCTGGGCACACACGCACACGCGCCTGGCGTGAGTTTTAAGCCACCATGTCCGGGACTTGAACCGCGGTCGACTACATGGGAGTCCAGTGACATAGCCATTACTCTAACTGCTGGTTCCAAGAAAAGTTTTCATAGATTATTGGCAAATTGTTCTGCTGATAAGATGTAAGAATTTACACTTCTACTGATACATTCTCTCAGCTACTTTGTCTTGTCAAAACTAAATGTATTCTGGAGCCAACAGGTGGTGTGGTGGTGAAGGTGTTGAAAAATACAATGGGTGCTTGTGTGTGAATGCCCAAAGAATGGATGGGAAGGAATTGCAGCCTGGCCATTCCCCTGAGGAGTGATTTCTCACTGTCTCTGTCTCTGTCTCTCTTTAGTGAGCTCACCCACCCTATGGCAAAAATCTTAAAAAAATGAAAACTCACTAAATTTATTTTGTACAGTGGATATAAAATGTTGTCAATATTGTTTTTATTTATTTGCTTTTAATTTATATATGATCAAATTCATCATTTGGCCATCCAGTTATAAGAGCTTTCACAAATATGTAGAGGGAATAATTTACTTTTGGAAAAAAAAAATGTTTTGTGCCAGTCTGTGGCCTGGTTAAGGAAGCTGGATCCTGTACAGCTGACCACGTGGTTTGATTCCTGGTTGGAATAGCTTGAGAAACATACCAGATGCGTATATGTGTGTGTTCAAAATCCCAAAGAGAAGGAGACATAGAGGAGAAAGGATTGTGGCGTGGCTATTCATCACGAGGTGTGCTTTTTTGCACATTCTCTCTCTCTTTCTCTCTTCCTCTGTCTCTCTGGTGGGCTCATGTGCCCTGTGGAAAATTGAAAAAAAGATAGGAAATTAAAAAAACTTTTTTGTGTTTTAATTTGATTTTTGCTGTTTTTGTTTATTATTGTAGAGGGCATGTGTGCTGGCCAGAGAGAAAACTTGCCCACCATTGGGGCCTGGCCATGCTGCAATTCTCTTTTCTCCATTTCTTTATTCCATCAGGACTTTAGGCATGCATAACACACTGCTGGCATGATTTTCTTTTTTTTTTTTTTTTTTGAAAGGAATTGTTTAATTTATTATTAATATTATTCAGTTTGACCAGAGAGAGACAGAAGGCACAGAGAGGGAGAGTGAGAAAGTAAGCCCCCAAGTCTGGGACTCAAACCGTAGTTGGCCATGTGGGAGTCTTGGGCCCTAACTACCACACCGACTGCCGTTCCTCTCACTGTGATTTTCAGGTTGCCAGAGCAGGAACCACAGTTGACCATGTAGGATTTAGTTTCTAATATGCAGCATTTAATTTCTATGCTGTGGGGCTGGCCTTGTTTTAATTTTCTAATGAAGAAAGTCTATGCTTACTATTTAAACACACAAAATTCTCAAAATAAGGAAGATGAAAGTATGTTTGGTTCTATCACCTAATGACACCACTGTGTATGCTTCTTTCCATTCTTTTTGTTTTCTATGTGTAGTATTTTTTCCTTTAAGTTATTGTCATCAAATTGCCTGTGTTACATTCTCACAAGTTGTATATACTTATTTATTTTTAAAGAATTATTTACTTAGTTTTATTTATTTTTTTAGAGAGTTTTTTTTTTTTTTTTTTTTGCTGTAAGATACATGTGCTTGCTCGAGAGACAAAAGAGACAGAGATTCAGTAAATGAGAAATCACCCCCTTAGGGGGAGGACATGCTGCAATCCCTTCTCCTCCATTCTCCTCCCAGAATTTTGGGCACACACACACATGAGCCTGGCGTGATTTTTAAGCTTCCAGGTCCCAGACTCAAACCGCAGTTGACTATGTGGGAGTATGACGTAACCATTACACCATCTGCTGGTCTCATTATTGTTATTTTTTAATTTACCAGAAAGAGACAGAAAGAGGGAAAGTGAGAAAGCAAGCTGCCTGGTCTGGGACTAGAACCAGGGTCAGCTATGTAGAAATCCAGCACCCCAGCCATAATGCCACCAAGTAGCATTTATTAATGACGATGAACTTGAGAGGGAGTTCTTTCTGAGCATACCTGCAAAATAAATGGTCTCTCAGTCCTCAGAGTTTGATTTACCGTTATCTATATTTCAATTCACAAATCTCTCTGCTTTGTTGTTTCACAGAGCTTCTTTCTCAAATGCCTGGTGATCTTTGGTGGGCACTTGTCAAATGTACATGTCTCCCACTCACATTTGGTGTGTCCACACAGACCTTTATCATGATTTGTCTCAACAAGCACATTTCCTTCCTTGTTTCTGAAGGGGATGCCCTTGTTCTTTTCTTTGCAGTCGCTTTCTTTTCATCTTGTTGTCACTTCCATTCTTCTAGTTGCCAAGATTCTTAAACTTGTATTAATGCAGTGGTTTGTGTGTGTGTGTGTGTGTGTGTGTGTGTATGCGCGCGCGCATGTGCGTGTGTGTGTGCATGTGTGTGTTTTAGTTTGCTTGCTGGAGAGGGACAGGAAGAGAAGGAAAGTGAGAAATCACCCCCAGCGGGAGATGGCCACGTAGTAGTCCCTTTTCCTTCATTCTCCTCTTGGGATTTTGGGTGGGCACACACATGGGGCTGTTATGATTTCAAGCCACCAAGTCTGAAATTCAAACTGTGCAGTGGGCCATGTAGGCTCCATCTGCCTTAACCTCCACACCATCTGCTGGCCCCACAGTGGCTTTTTTTTTTGGAGAGGGGGAAATTTTTGCTATAGGGTGTGTGCACTCGCCAGAGAGACAGAAAGCGAGAAATCACCCCCTGGGGGGATGCCTATGCCGCAATCTCTTCTCCTCCATTCTCCTCTCGGGATCTTGGGCAGGCATGCACACGTGCTCGATGTGAGTTCGGGACTTGAACTGTGGTCGACTGCATGGGAGTCCAGTGACGTAGTCATTACGCCATCTGCTGGTCTCTCTACAGTGGCTTTTTGATATTCCATTTTGAGATTATCTGGCAGTGTACTGACTATTCCTGCCCAGAAACTCAGGTTTCATTAAATTGAGCTGTGTTTCCTCTGACTTTTGAGGCCCCTTTGTCCCCGTGAGGGATTGTCTTCCTCCACTTACCCTGTGTGCTGTGAGTGGGCTGATGTTTTCAGTGCTCTAGAGACTCATCTGCTTGCTCCCCTCTGCGCCTCTGTGGTAGTCTTCTCTCGGAGGGAACCATTTTCTTTTCTCTTCTTCTCCTTCTCCTCCTCCTCCTTCCTTTTCCTTTTCCTCCTTTTCCTTTCTTTTCCTCTCTTTTCTTCTATTCTTTTCCCTCCCTTCTCTTCCATCCTTCCTTCCCTTCTTTCTTTCTTCCTTTCCTTTCCTTTCCTTTCCTTTCCTTTCCTTTCCTTTCCTTTCCTTTCCTTTCCTTTCCTTTCCTTTCCTTTCCTTTCTTTCTTTCTTTCTTTCTTTCTTTCTTTCTTTTTCTTTCTTTCTTTCTTTCTTTCTTTCTTTCTTTCTCTTTACTTTCTCCTTTTGTTTTGTTTTGTTTTGTTTTGTTTTTCTTTCTGCAGGAGGGCACATGCACTTGCCAGAGAGAGAGACAGAGAAGGAGAAAGAGAAAATACCTCACAATGGGACATGGTCATGCCACAATCCCTTCTCTGTTGTTCCATCCTGTTGGGATTTGGGGGTGTACACACACATGCCCAGAGTGTTTCTCAGGCTGCCAGGACCAGAGTTAGAACCGAGGTTGGCCATGTGGGATCTCTTTAAACCGTTCAGCCTAGGGGCCAGCCTTCTGATCGCTTCAAGCTTGCAATTCTTATTTTCTTGAGCCCTCATGTGCAGCTCGATAGTTGTGTGCCGCTTCTCTTACTCATTGGGCGTCTCAGTCTGTCCAAGTCCATAGCAAATTTCTTCAGGTGTGGTCTGTTTCCATCGCGCTGCCGAGACCCGGAAAATAGTTGAGTGGTTGGTTTTATTCCATGTGCTTTGAGACTATCAGTACAGATCCTCAAATACCGAGAGGAGAAATTTCTATTTTATTGGAGCCTGGTTTCCAAGAGACTTTGCTGTATTTGGAAATTCTGGTGTTTCTGGTTTATAGACTCTGCTGTTGACGTCAACGTCTCACTCTCTTATTACCAAACATGTTATATAAAAATGTGTTGTTTATGGTTTGATCGGTAGCAACAAGAGAGTTAAATATTTACTGGAGAAATTGAGTATTTTCAAAAACCTGTGTAAACACCAATGGTGATTACAGAGCTTACATAAGAAGGTAAGGAAGATGGAATGGTTGTGTAATGGTTTCTGTGAAAGATTCCAAGCAGATTAGGATAGCTGGGCCCTTTTCCGTCGGATCTTTTTAAAAATCAACATTGTCAATGTAGGATTAAGACCAGCTGTTGATAAATTGTCTAAGTTGTCTGCTTATTTTCTATTTGGTTTAAAAAAAAATTCATCAATAATCCATCCCATTCCATTTAATAACCTTCCTTTTGAAATATAGGCATTATTTTCTGTTTTCCATGCAAACTCGGAGCCTGCCATATGGTAGCTGTAAAGTCCTTCTGAATTTGAGTAGTTTCCCTGGGATGGGCTTCTGGGCTTCCAGCAAAGAAGAGCCCAACTCCAGCCCCTTTGGGCCTTTCAACTTGTGCTTGCTCTTTGCATGCGGATGTCTTGACTTGGCCTTTCGGATCTGGCCTCTTCCTCGCTTCCTTCTCCCGGTTCTGCGTGTGTGAAAAACTCAGTGAAGGGACACTCTCCCCTGCAGGCCGTGGTGCTGATTGTGTGGGATCTTCATTAGAGGGGTTGTTTGGCTGTTTGAAAGCAGATATGTAGCCATGCCTCTCTGTGCATGTGTGTGTGTGTGTCAAATCGAAGCATCACAAGTTTACACACTGTGAGTGTGCCATCATGATTTCCATGGCCGTGTGCTCCGAAATAGTTTTCTTTCCCCGGTATCCACTTTCTTTAGCACTGTCTGGTCTGATTATAATGAGAACTATATGCCATTTTCTCATAGTTACATTAAATAAAGTAGAAAAAAGGTCAAATTCATTTTAGTAATATAGTTTATGACCTAATCTATAAAAATATTTTAGTAGGTAATCAGTGTAATAATTAACGAGCTACTTTCCATCCTTCTTTTTGTAGTAACTTTTTGAAGTCTGATGTGTGTTTTCTACTCGGAGCACAGCTCGGTTGGAACGATCATGCCTCAGGTGTTCAGTAGCTGCCTGGGGCCAGTGGCGCCTCTGCTGGGTAGCACAGTTCTAGACCCACATTGCTTTATCTGTCACTGAGTCATATGTTTTCAACTTTTTCAGACTTTTGGGGATTTCATAATGTGAGCCACTTCCGTTTTCGAGGACTGTGTAATGATATTTAAGCATAGTTGAATGATGCTTCTATGGCTTCCCCTTCTTCATGTTTTTTTTCTGTCAAATTTAGAGGTTCCCTGCTGCCTGGAAAATACCTGTAAACCAGTCCAACAAGTAAATTGATCCTCCCCACCCCCACTTGAGAAGACGGAGATTCTTGTAAACATATTTTCAATTAATCAGACATATATATTTTCAGTAATTTTTTTTTTTTAACCCAAACATAACCCAAAATATGTTCTGTGGCTTATCATGTTAGACAAGTTCAAGTTCAGGGTCCAGTGGATGGGTCTTATTTCTTTTCAAATAAAGAATTGAAGACCTAGGGAAATGTGAAGAAGTGCAGTAACTTGTGGTTGATAAAGATGGCCTCTGTGGGGTCAGCAGATGGCGTAGCGGTTACGTTACTGGACTTTCACGTGGCTGACTGTGGTTCACTTCCCGGACCCAGCAACTTGAAATTCATACAGGTAGCGTGTGCATTCATGTCCAAAATGTCTAGAGGAGAATGGAGGAGAAGGGATTACAGCGTGGCCATCCCCCCGAGTGGTGAGTTCTCACTTTTCCTCTCACTGTCTTTGTGTCACTCTCTCTGTCTCTGTCTCTCTCCAGCGAGCATATGTGTCCTAAGGCAAAAACCTCTTAAAAAAACTTTAAAAAAGTCTTTGGAAGATATGAGGTCTGAGAATAAGAAGAATTTGAGGAAGTGTAGGAAAATCAGGAGCCCCTGAACACAGTGGGTCTGTGGAATAGGAAGAGCGCCTGTCTCCTGCTGTACCTTTACTCTTCATAGTTATTCAGGTGCTGCCGCCAAGTCCTTAGAAATAGGACTTTATCCGTTTCCTTACCAGGAAATGCTGGGCCCCCACTGCTGTCTCAGGGACGGTGTGGGGGGCCCTGCTGCTCTCTCCAGAGCACGTTGGCCATGTCAGTAGAGTGTGTCTTCAGCACTAGTTTTGAATGCCTTAATTTCTCTTCTAGTTCGTCTTGCTTGTATATTTATTTCAGTATTGTCCTTAGACATGATTTAAGGTTTTAAAAGTTAGGAAGGACCTGCTTGGTGCCTCAGAGGAAATGCACTGTTCAGGTGGTGTTCGACCCACATGGAGGGTGGTTGACCTGTACGTGCCAGTCACATGCACCCACGGCCCTGCAGGCTCAGGCTGGCTGGAGGGGATTACAACATGAGGCCCTATTGAGGGTCTTTCTTTGCTTGTCTTTCTCATGAAAGCAATAAATGAACTTTTAAAAAAAGTATGAAAAGGGAGATATACACATTGTAGAAAAATAACATTTGAGCAAAAAAAAAGTCACTTATAATCTTATCATCTGGAGATAGTTACTTAACGTTTTGGTGGTTTTCTCTATTTTCTCTGTGTTGTGTGTGTGCATGTGCATGCATACGTGTATGGACACTAAAATTGGATTATCAAGTGTGTGTGGTAACCTGCCTTTCCCTCTGTTCAACACACTGCCAGTCAATGAGCACTTCTGTTACCAATTTTTTAAAAAAGAATGATCGATTTAATTTCATTTTTATCATTATTATTTTAACCTGGCCAGAGAGAGACAGAGAGAGGAGGAAAGTGAGGAAGAAAACCACTGGGTCCAAACCACAGTCAGTCTTGTGGGAGTCCAGCACCTTCACTGCCATGCCAGCTGCCAGCTCCCTGTTGCCAATTTTTTAATCTTTTTTTTAAAATTTTTTATTTATTATTATTATTATTTTTTTTAGGTTTTTGTCATAGGGTGTGTGTGCTGCCAGAGAGACAGAGACAGAGAGAGGGAAGGTGAGAAATCAGTCTCCTGGAGGCATGGCCACACGACAGTCCCTTCTCCTCTGTTCTTCTCTTGGAATATTGAACATACTCTCACATGCCTGGCTTGGTTTTCAAGGCAATGGGTCTGGGACTGTAACCATGCAGTCAGCCACGTGGGATTCTTCCTCCCCCATCAGGCCGCCCTGTTGGTCCGATCTATAGATATTCTAAGAATGTACCCACAGTTTGACCAGCCAGTCCTCTCTTTGTAGACATGAATGTTTTCCCCTCCGGTTTTGGATTACTTGAATTTTAGGGAATACTCTCCTAATGAAAAAACTTTTTTTTGAGAGAGAGTTTTTTGCTATAGGGCATGTGTGCTCACTGGAGAGACAGAGAGAGACTGAGAGATACAAAGTGAGAAATCACCCCCCGGGGGGATGGCCATGCTACAACCCCTTCTCCGTTCTCTTCTCAGGATTTTGGGCATGCATGCACACTCGCCCGGGAAAGTGAGTCTATTTTAAGTATCTTGTTAGGATAAATTATTCCTTAAGAGTAAAATCATTGGGTCAAAGGCTGTGTATACGTTAGAGCTTTTGACTGATGATGTTCAATGACCAGCCAGAAAGGCTATACCAGTTATTACTGCCCCTGGCAGGATATCCAAGTGTTTGCCGGTTAAGGGGACATTAAAAAATGAATTGATGGGACCAGCAGATGGTTTAATGGTTATATTTTTGGACTCCCATGTTATTGATCACAGTTCAAGTCCTGGACCCAGCGACTTAAAACTCATGCTGGCCTGGTGTGCACGCATGCCCAGAGTCCCTAGCGGAGAATGGAGGAGAGGAGATTGCAGCGCGGCCATCCTCCCGTGATTTCTCGCTTTCTGTCTCTTCAGCAAGTGCATGTGTCCTATAGCAAACTCCCCCCAAAACAAAAAACAAAAACTTCTCTCTCTAAAAAAAAAAAAGAATGAATAATTTTATGATTTCTCTAGTGAATTATAAATGATACATTTAAATTTTACTTATGTTCTTTTGGATTTTTTGCATTTTGTACAAGAAAGCTTTCACACGATCATATTCCCATAAGCAGTACAGACAATCATGTTAAAATAAAGAAGTTTTGACAGTTTTGGGAATTCTTACAGCCAAGCAGACTGCTTTTATTTATTTATTTTTAAATTTTTTAAGGTTTTTGCCAAAGGGTGCATGTGCTTGCCAGAGACAGAGACAGAGGGAAAGGGAGAAATCACCCCCTCCACTGGGGGATGGCCATGCTACAATCCCTTCCCTTCTCCTCCATTCTCTTCTTGGGGTTTTGGGCATCCACACACAGGTGCCTGATTGATTTTTAAGCTGCCAGGTCAGGGATTCGAACCATGATTGACCATGTAGGAATCTAGCCCCTTAACCACCACATCACCTGCTGCCTCAATCAGACTTTTAAGTGCATGTGGAGAAGGTGTTCTGAAGCCAGTGTGCCAGAAACTGTGTCCCCAATCTAGCAGCTCACTGGATACTTTTTTTAGGCATACTCTTCACTCTCTGAGCTCATGTTTTCTATGTTTTTTGCTAGCTATAACATTGGAATCATACAGATTCAGAAAACTTGGAGTTTTGATTGGTTGAACTCTGCTGGAGAGAAACCAGATAGCAAGGTGACTTTTTTTTTTTTTTTTTTTTTTTTTTTTTTTTTTAAGAATTATTTAGTTTAATTTTTAAAATTTATTTATTTAAAAAAAATTATTTATTTTAATTTGACCAGAGAGGGACAGAGTGAGAAAGAGAGAGAGAGGGAAAGTGAGAAAGCAAGCCACCAGATCCGGGACATGAACCACAGTCAACCCTGTGGGAGTCCAGCATCCGTTTAACCATCATGCCATCTGCCAGCCCCAACAAGGTGACTTTTTAAATTTCAGATGTATGAGTCTGGGATCAACCAGACCTTTATTTATTTATCTTTTTATAAGTGATGCTCTATTCCTTCCTCTGGAGCCACTCCTGCCCCGTCCCATGCTCAGCCTTCTCACTGTCAACCAGGACCTCCGCTTTGTAGTTCATGAAGAGAATGCGTCATCAGTAAGTGCCCCCTACGTCCTGTCCTCCTCCTCATGGCAGATTGGGTAAGAGTGACTGTCTGTATTCATTGTTCTCCACCTTCATCCACAGAGGAAATGAGGCACTCACTGCAGATGGTCTCTGTGGAACTGTTGTAAACCAATTCTGCGAGTTTTCCTACCAAGGTTACACGAGAACTGCTTATCAGTCGCTATGGTATAGGCAGAATTTTTTTTTTCTTTGCTTTTTTTTTTTTCTCCATTAGTGAGAGAGACACACAGAGAGAGGGTGTGTGTCCCCACAACACGTTCTTCTCATTGCCATCCACCCCACACCTCAGCCGGCCAGGATCATGGGCATGCCATACACCTGCCTGGTATATTCAGGGCAGTGTCCTGACATGACCTTGCACCTGCCTTGTGGGTCACCTTTCATAACGTGGCATTACCACTGTGCCACGGCCCAGTCCCAGTCAGAATTTCTGGCTTGGTTTATGGGACTATGTTTATGTTTTCACAGACAATGGGACTTTAGAAGTGCCATGACCCTTGGAGAGGGATAGATTAACTCACCTCCCTAGATAGATAGGAAGGGCTCGTTCTTTCTTTATTCTTTTTTTTTTTTTTTTTTTTTTTTAAAGAAAATAAAACAGTTCAGATACCTTCTGCTAATCTTATCTCACCCGCTTTCTCATTCTTCCAGAGATAACTTTGCTATCCACAAGTTTACATTTATGTTAAATATTTATATATCCGTCAACCAGTGTACAATATTGACTGCCTGATTTAAAATTTAAATAAGAGAGCTTATGTGCACGGTGTTATGCTGTCTTCTTACTCACTGCGGAATATGTTTTTAAGCCACATTGGCCCACATAGCTAGAGTTCACTTACTGTAAGCGCTCTACTTTATTCCACTGTTTAAATACACGATAACTTACTTAGATATTTTCTAAATAGTGTTAGTTGTGGACTGTTTTTTTTTTTTAAACATTTTACAAATAATTATTTTATTTCATTTACTGTCATCATTGTTATTTGTTTAATTTGACCAGAGAGAGAGAAAGAGAAAGTAGGAAAGCAAGCCTCCAGGTCTGGGACTTGAACCGTGGTCAGCCATGTGGGAGTCCAGCACTTTAGCTACCATGCCACCTGCTGGTCCCAGCTGTGTACAGTTAAAAACAGCTGCATGGGTCTGCCTGTAGTGGTATGGCATCGTGGTATCATACCACTCTGCAATGTCGGAAGCCATGTGGAAGACCGGGGTTTGGTTCTGGGATTGTCTTGTACATGCCAGGTGCTCGTGATCTTGGCTGGTTGGGAAGAGGATTGTGAAATGAGATCCTGTGTGAAAGTCCCTTTTTCTCTCTGTGTGCCTCTGTTTCTCTTTCTCTCTCTCATGAAAGAGGTAAATAAATAAACTTTGGGGAGAAAAAAGGCAGTAGTGTGGTGGACACAATGACTATCCTCACTTGGGGCAGTTTCTCTAGGATGGAGCATACTGAGAAGTTAACTGGAGGACCATGGTGCTCAGCGTCTTCCACTTGCAAAATTTTACCAAATAATTTTCCTAAGCATTTGAACTGATTTACATTTCTGGCAACAAGGTAGGAGAATTCTGTTTATCCCACCCTTGCCATTATCAGTGTTCTTATACTCTTACTCTGGCTTTATCTAGTGGGTGTGAAATTATATCACCTTTTAATAGGGATCTACCATGGTTTGCTTATCCATTTGCTAGTTGAAGGTGAATGTTGTTTCCGGCTTTGGCTAATTTAAATGAAGTCAGTATACACATTTATGTACAGGTTTTTGTCTGAACCTGTTTCCTTTTTCCTGGGTAGACAGGTACTCAGGAGTACTATTTCTAGGTCTTGGGGTAGATGTATGTGTAACTTGATAAGAAACAACCAGGCAGGTTTCCGAAATAGTTGTACTAACTTACATACCCACTAGGAGTGTGCGAGAGTTCCAGTTACTCTGGTGTCCTTGTCAGCACTCGGTATTTTTGTTTTTTCTCGTTTTAGCCATTCTAACTGGTATGCTATATAGTTTTATCAACCTAAAGAATGAAATTTAATGGTGCCAGCAGGTGGTGTAGTGGTTAAGGTGCTAGACTCCCACATGGCTGACCACAGTTCAAGTCCTAGACCTGGCGGCTTGAAAAATCATGCCAGTTGCATGTGCATGTGTGCCCAAAATCCCAAGGGGAAAATGGAGGAGAAGGGTTGCTGTGTGGCCATTCCCTCTTTCGGGGGTGATTTCTCACTTTCCCTCTCTCTCTGTCTCTTTCTTAGGCGAGTGAATGGACTCTGGCAAAAACCTGAAAAAGACAAAAAAGAATGGGATTTAAAAATCAGGTTGTGTTTGGGACTGGCAGGTGGCATGGTGGTTAAGAGTACTGGACTCCCACATGGCTGACCACAGTTCGAGTCCCAGACCTGGTAGCTTGCTTTTCTCACTTTCCTCTCTCTCTCTCTCTCTCTCTGTCCCTCTCTGGTCAAATTAAAATAAATAAGGAAATAAATAAAGTTAAATAAAATAATAATATTTTTAAAGGATTATTTAATTTTATCCATTGTCACTATCTTTTGGAAGTTGACCAGAGAGAGATAGAGAGAGAGAAGGAAAGTGAGAAAGTAAGCTGCCAGGTCCGGGATTTGAACCACAGTCAGCCATGTGCGAGTCCAGCTGCCCCAACCACCACACCACCTGCTGGCCCCTAAATAAAATAATTCTTAAAAAAGAAATCAGATTGTGTTTTCAAGGAATTGATTTTTGCTATCCTTAGTCTTGACTTTTTTCTCCCCTTCTTTAATTCAAAGCCAGAGCACTGTGTTAGGGTGACAACAGTGATAAAGAAAGTGGTATAGTATAGCATAGTAGTTGCAGCCTGCTATTAGAGAAAATTTGATGTTTTCTTGAAATATCAAGAAAAACTTATTATCAAGAGTTAATAAGTATATTAAGTTGTGGAATCTATGATCTACTAGTGGGACCTTGGCGGGGTTACTTCTGGAAAACAGATATTATAACTTCATGGCAGAGTGCTGTTTCCCCTTTAATAATACCATCCACCTACTGGTGTAATTTTTCCTCCCCTCCAGGCTTCGAATAGATTTAATTTGAGGATGCTTTTTCTGTGACTAAAAACAAGTATAAAAAACACGGATGTAGAATACCACTCTTATTTTAGAGTCAGATATTTGAGCCCACTGAGTAAGGACCTGCTTAGCCACTGTGTGTGATCCGTGGGGAGTTCTCTTTCCCACTGACCCTTATATTCTGCTGCACGTCATCAACCAGGACCCACTGTCATGTGAGTCTTGAGGTTGAAGGATGCAGTTTTCACGGTGGATTTACTCAGAGAGCTGAATGAACTTTGTTTTACTTCATGCCGGAATTCTGGTGTGTGCTTGTCAGTACACATTCTGAATCTTGCCTTGCGATTATGGATGAGTGGCCAGCCTTTAAGTGTCTGCCAAAGAAGTCGATTTAGTCAGGCTTTACAGTCAAGGTGAACAATGAATTTATTCATCCCACCCAGACACTCAGCCTTTATCATGAACCTTCGACTTGGTCACTCTGAAGGAAAATCACTTCAGCCTTTCCCCTGCCCCCAGGTTTGAAGTGTGTACTGATCTGGTGGTACTGATCTGCGTATTTTCTTTTGAAAATTCAGCAGCTCGGGTTATTCCAAATGTGTCGTCTCTCCAGTGCCCTTTTCAGGAGATCTCTGCCTAGGTGTGTGTTTTTTTTTCTTCCAAATGTCAGATTTCTATATATATATATATATATATATATATATTTAAAACTTTATTTATTTATTTTTTAGAGAGGTTTTCGCTATAGGGCGTATGCGCTTGCCAGAAAGACAGAGAGAGACAGAGAGAGAGAGACAGAAAGAGAGAAATCACCCCCCAGGGGGGGATGGCCACGCTGCGATCTCTTCGCCTCCATTCTCCTCTTGGGATCTCAGGCACGGACGCACATGCACCTGGCGTGAGTTTAAGCCACTGGGTCCGGGATTTAAACCGCGGTCGGCTACATGGGAGTCCAGCAACATAGCCATTATGTTAACTGCTGGCCCCAGATTTCTATATTCTTAAAATGTACACATTACTGTTTACTTAAATAGTAAATGGTTTTTCCCAAACATCAGATTGCTTTCTTTTTTCCTTGTGTTTTTTTTTTTTTAATTGCCAGAGTGTGTGTGTGTTCACCCGAGAAAGAGAGACATAGAGACAGAGAGAAGGAGATAGCATGGCTTGATGGGGCATGTCACTCTGCAGTCCCTTCTTTTCCATTTCTCTATCCTGTTGGGATTTGGGGCACATATGAACATGCCCCCAGCGAGTGTTCAAGCTACCAGGGCCAGAGTTGGAACTGTGGTTGGCTGTTTGGGATCTGGCTTCCTAGAGCTATGGGGCTAGGATTTCTTTGTTTTCAAAGAAATTTTTCTTAGATTTTTGCCATAGGGCACGTGAGCATGCCAAGAGTGAGACAGAGACAGACATAGAGAGAGAGAAAGTGAGAAATCACCCCCCAGCGGATGGCCACATAGCAGTTCCTTTTCCATTCTCTCAGGGTTTAGGGCACTCACGCACACGTGTCGGCATGTTTCTCAAGCTTCTGGGTCTGAGACTCGAATTGCAGAGTCGGTCAGGTGGGACCTAGCACTTTAATCACCATCTCACCTGCTGGCCCAAGATTTCTTTATTCTTAAAGTGTATATATATTGGGACCAGCAGTTAGCGTAATGGCTATGTCGCTGGACTCCCACATAGTCGACCGCGGTTCGAGTCCCGGACCCGGTTGCTTAAACTCACGCCAGGCGCGTGTGCGTGTGTGCCCAAGATCCCAAGAGGAGAATGGAGGAGAAGGGATTGCAGCATGGCCATCCCCCCGGGGGGGGTGGTGATTTCTCGCTTTCTGTCTCTCTGTCTCTGTGTGTCTGTCTGGCGAGCACACGCGCCCTAAAGCAAAAACCTCTCCAAAAAAAAAATGTATATGTATCTACAGGGGCCAGCAGGTGGCATGGTAGTTAAGATGCTGGACTCCCATATGGCTGACTGTGATTTGAATCCCAGACCTGGTGGCTTGCTTTCTCACTTTCCCCCCTCTCTCTGTGGTTCAGTTAAAATAATAATCATCATAATGAATAAAGAAAGTTAAATAAATAATTATTTAAAAAATAAATAACTAAAATGTATATTTACTTTTTTTTATTGAAAGGGTGTACTTTTGGCTGCTTTAACATAACTAAACCACAAAGTAAAAGCTTCTTTTTCACATAATCTGGTCCCTTTTCTTAATTCTTAGAGTATTAATTCTTTTCTTTTTTTAAAAAAATTTTTTTGAGAAGTTTTTGCTACAGGGCGCATGCGCTCGTCAGAAAGACAGAGACAGACAGAGAGATAGAAAGTGAGAAATCACCCCCCTGGGGGGATGGCCACGCCGCAATCCCTTCTCCTCCATTCTCCTCTAGGGATCTTGGCACACACGCACATGCACCTGATGTGAGTTTAAGCCACTGGGTCTGGGACTCGAACTGTGGTTGACTACATGGGAGTCCAGCGACCTAGCCATTATGCTAACTGCTGGTCCTGAGTATTAATTCCTTTTTTAAAAAAATTATTTATTTTATTTTATTTCCTATTATTATTATTTTTGAACAGAGATAGACAGAGAGAGAGAAAGGGAAGGTGAGAAAGCAAGCTGCCAGGTCCAGGGCTTAAACCATGGTTGACCATGTAAGAGTTCAGTGCCTTAACCACCACGCCACCCGCCAGCCCCAAAGTATTAACTTTTTAAAATTAATTAATTTATTTGTTGTTATTATTTTAAAAATTTGACCAGAGAGATACAGAGTGAACGAAAGGGGAAGTGAGAAAATAAACCACCAGGTCCAGGGCTCGAACTGTGGTTGGCCATGTGGGAGTTCAGTGCATTAACCACCATGCTCCTGGCTCCCTAGAGTATTAATTCTTTAACAAGATCCAAGATGATTCATGTAGCCAGTGGAAGGAGGTGGAGGAGAGGGCATGCTCACTCTACCTTGGTCCCATTGTCCCAAACTAGCTGCGTGTGGGTTTGAGGGAACCTGGGAAATGTTGCTTTTAATGTAGTTGGTTGTATGCCCAGCTTAAAATCAAAAGTTTATATGTAAACTAATAAATATATATAAAATAAAAAATTTTTTCTTTATTCATGGCAAAGTGTCTGTGTGGTTGAGAGAGGAGAGAGAGAGAGAGAGAGAGAGAGAGAAGTACTTTCTACAGGGCCTGGTCGTCCCATGATCCCCTTTCTTCAGGTCTTTATCTCGTGGATCCTGGGCACTTGGCATGAGGCCAGTATGTTTCAGGCTAATCAGACCAGGGATTCAAACTGCCATGTGGTATCCAGCTTCTTTTCAGCAATGCAGTGGCTCGGTGCCATGGAGCTGGCCTTAAATTGTATATTTTTAAACTTCATTTATGTATTTACTTTATGAGCAAGCGAGACAGAGACAGAGGCAACATTCCCAACAGGGTCCTGATGCAATCCACCCTTAGTTTAAGCCAGCCTGGATCATAGGCCTATGTGTGCCTATTACTCATCAGGTCTCAGCCACGAACCTGGAATTTTTCCATGTGGGTCAACCTTACAGAATGTTGTGGTAAACATTGTGCAACTGTTCAGCCCTGAGTTGAATTATTAATTGAAAGAGAGAGATGGCTTTTGGAGACACTTGGTGGGCTACAACACCCTTGCTGATGAAATACAGAACTTGCTACATGAGTTAACATATTCAGTAATCAGAAATAAGTTGACTATGACATGTTAATGTTTTAATTCTGCCTACATTCCTATGTGTTTGAAATTTTCCAAAGTAGACTTTTAAAACTTATTTCCATATTTTATGATTTACCTTTACCAAGTGCCAATTAAGTATTGTAACACTAGAGGGTGCTGTTAAGCAATGCCTTTGCTTTTAGTGCAGGTTAAAGAGAGAGCATCCCTAATCTGAAAACCTGAAATTTGAGATGCTACAAACCTTTTGAATGCTCACATGGTGCTGCAAGTGGAAAATTCCACACTAGACTTCATGTGACAGGTCACAGCCAAAACACTGCAATATGAAAATACCGTGTAAAATTACTTTCAGGCTGGAAGTATAGGTGTGTATAAAACATCGGTGAGTTTTGTGTTCCACCTTAGTCCCATCCCCTAGGTAACCCATTGTGCATATGCAGTATTCCCAAATCCAAAATCCAAAAGACTTCTTGCCCCAATTATTGGGTTGTTGGAAAAGTCATGGTGTATTTTTACATAGGAAAACAGAAAAATTATGTTGTGACAACCCAATATTTTATTTTGATTTATTTTAGGTTTTTGCGATAGGATACGTGTACTCACCGGAGAGAGACAGACAGAGGGAAAGTGAGAAGTCACCCCCGGGGGGATGGCTACATGACTATCCCTTCTTCATTCTCCTCTCAGGATTTTGGGCAAGCATGCATACACATCCAACATGATTTTAAACCATTGGATCTGGGACTCAAACAATGGTCAGCCATGTAGGAGTCCAGTGTCTTAACCATTATGCCACCTGCTGGGCCCACCCCAATTATTTTAAATATGGAATATTCAACTAGTCTTTATAGAACTCCCTCACTCCTTGTATTTTCATAATACAAAATCAGAATAGTTTTTGTCTAGACAATAACCCCAAATCTCCTTTGTCATTTTACTCAGTTTTATATCTGTAGGGCCATTGAAATGTCAGTATTTACTGTTATTTGGAAAGACAGAAATAGACTATCACCAAATGTGGAGAGTTTTTTTTTTTTTTTTTTTTTTTTTTTTTTTTTTTTGAGAGGTTTTTTTTGCTATAGGGCGCGTGTGCTCGCCAGACAGACAGAGAGAGACATAGAGACAGAAAGCGAGAAATCACCCCCCAGGGGAGATGGTCACACCGCAATCCCTTCTCCTCCATTCTCCTCTCGGGATCTTGGGCACGCACGCACACGCGCCCGGTGTGAGTTGTAAGCCACCGGGTCCGAGACGCGAACCGCGGTCGACTACGTGGGAGTCCAGCGACATAGCCATTACGCTATCTGCTGGTTCCCGAGAGTTTTTTTTTTTTTAAACATACTTTTGATTTTGTCCATAAAGGGAAAACCCAAACTAGAAATTATATAATAAAATCAGACATTTTCAAATGCATTATTATATCTGAAGAATTAAACTTTTTATTATTGTATTTGTTCATTTTAGCCTTTTAGTGGTTTTGCGTATTTTCCGCCCTAAATTTACTAACCACGCATAGGTACTAGGAAGTGAGTAACTGCTAATTTTGCCTCCTAATGCAATGGAAGGGACAGAACTAAAAACACAGATAAGCACAAAAAAAGAAACACCTATAATCCCACTTTACAAAGATTTCCACTATTGACTGCATGGTGCATAGTTTGTTTTCTTAGTGTAGTTGCATGTGTGTGTATATGTATTGGGTTGTTGGAAAAGTCATGATGTACTTTCTCTGTTTTTCTATGCAAAAATGCATCATGACTTTTTTCCAATAACCCACTTAAACTTTAAGAAAGGGGAAATTATATGAGTTAGTGGATTTTTTTTTGGTATGTTTGTTTTATAACTTGCTAGCTTTTTGAAGTACCATCATGCATGACATAACGATGTTGTGGTCAATAATGGGCTGAATAGGGTGGTCCTACAAGAGCATGTAGGCCATACTATGTAGGTTTATATAAGTGCACTCTGGTCTAAATGCAGTGACAAAATCACCTAAAAATGCATTTCTCAGAATGTATCCCTGTCATGGGGACCAGCAGTTAGCGTAATGGCTATGTTGCTGGACTCCCACGTAGTCAACCATGGTTCGCGTACCGGACCCGGTGGCTTAAAACTCACGCCGGGCGCGTGTGCGTGCGTACCCAAGATCCTGAGAGGAGAATGGAGGAGATTGGATTGCGGCGTGGCCATCCCGTCTGGGGGGTGATTTCTTGCTTTCTGTCTCTCTATCTCTCTCTGTCTGGCGAGCGCATGCGCCCTATAGTGAAAAACCTCTCAAAAAAAACCCAAAAAACAAAAATAAACACCCAAGAATATATCCCTGTCATTAAGCAATGCATCCCCATACCTTGTTTTAGTTTTTTTTTTTTAAACTCATTTTCTGAGTAGACAGATCCGTTCTTATAAATAATTTTTTGGCCTTGCCTTTGTCATTAATGGCACTTTCAAAATATTTTTCTTTCTCCTTAAAATTTTTTTTAAAATTTATGACAGAGCGTGCATGCATACACACACATGAGAGAGAGAGATTGAGATTTGAGATTGAGATTTGAGCATCCTCCATAGGGTCTAGTCATGCTGTGATGTTCTTCCTCCAGTCCTCTAGCCTGTCATATCTGGGAACTTATGCATATGCTCAGTGTAACAGAACCGGAATTCAAACTGAGGTCACTACCTGAGATCTGGCTTTTCTGGAGCAGCACTTTACAGCTGTGCCATAGAGCTAACCCCCACCCCCTTCTTAAAAAGAATTATTTATTTTATTATTATTATTATTATTATTATTATTATTATTATTATTTTAATTCCCCAGAGACAGACAGAGAGAGAGGGAAAGTGAGAAATAAAGCCGCCAGGTCTGAGACTTGATCTCTGGTTGGCTATGTGGGAGTCTAGCGCCTCATCCACCATGCCAACTGCTGGCTCCTCAAGGACAGCCTTCTATAATTGGAATTTAGATGATTTTGTGTTTCTGGCTTTAATGAGTATCCCTTAGGGTTTTTCAGGCTAAGTATGTCATTGGCTTTGCTGTGATGTAGGGGTCCTTTTAAAGGAATTATGTCTTCTTTGTCTAGTGTGCTGAGGGTTTTATTAAAAAATTAATGTTGAGTCGTATGAAATACCTTTTAATTTCTGCTGATCTTATGTTTTTTCTTTCTACCTGTTGATGTGAGTTATAATGTTAACTTCTCTCTTTTCCTAGTGATTTTCAGTTTTGGTAGGGTTATGCTAAATTTCTAAAAAAAAAAAAAAAAAAAAAATTGGCAAGGTTTTTATCCTTCTCCAGTGCTTTGGAGCTGTTTGAGTAGCATGGAAAGTGACTTGACATTTTTTTCTTCTTTAGAGAGAAGTTTTTGCTGTAGGGCACATGTGCTTTCTCTCTGGAGAGACAGAGAGATACAGAGATAGAAAGCGAGAAATCACCCTCCAGGGAGGATGGCCACACTGCAATCCTTTCTCCTCTGGGCATTTTGGGCTTGCATGCACATGTGCCTGGTGTGAGTTTTAAGCCACTGCGACCAGGGCTTGAATTGCGGTTGACTACACGGGAGTCTAGCAATATAACCATTATGCCATCTGCTGGTACCGTGACTTTACTTTTTTTTAAGGGATATTTGCCCATAAAACTATTTGGGCCTGGTGCCTATTTGAGTGGAAGGTCTTTGCTTTGGTCTTGGATGTATTTATTAATTCTGTTGTTTTTCTAGCTATTTTTCCCATCCAACTTGTGTTTTTAACTTTCTTCAGTATGGTTTGCTTATTTTTTTCTTGTTTAATTAGAGAGATTTTACAGTTTCAATTTCATATTTGACTCAATGGTTGTAAGAAAGGTTTAATATTTTTAAGTTGTTACATTTCCTTCTTATGTTAATTATTTCTATGTCTTTCTGGTATTGTTCCTTTTTTGTGGAGTTCAGCCTTTTCCTTGTGGCATGATAGATGGTCAGTTTTCACAAATGCTCTTTAACCATTAGGACTGAAACTATTTTTCCTTGGGGTGCAATTTGAGATTATTATTATTATTTTAAAGTTTTTATTTATTTCTTCAGAAACAGAGGCACACACACACACACACATATCTCCAACAGAATATTTTGTTACTATCTACCCACGTCAGCTTCGATCATAGGCATCCTTATACACATGTGTTTAGCATGCTCTGGGAGTTCATGGAATGTGAACCCAAGACCTTTACTGTGTTGGTCCATTTGTGTTACATTGCACCATTGCCTGGCCTGATACCTATTACGTTAACATTGTGGTTAGCTAACTTGGTCAGATTCTGTAATCAGTGCAAAATAAAATAAGTACACAGCTGGAGCTTGTGCTCATAAATTCTTCCTATTCCTCTTCTTGGAGAAGGCTAGAGGTGCGTTGATCACTTCTCCTTTATTTCAGTGAAAGGGTAATTTGAACATAAAGACTGACATTTATATTAACATTTCTGTTGTGGATTTTACACTTGAGCAAGACAAAAATGTAAAACATGGACAACTACCCCACCTAATACTCTTCTGCCCCCCCCTTAATACTTCCTGGTATGAATTACATTGCACCTGACATTTAAAAAATAATAAAGCAGCGTTGTTATCACTTTATTTTTGTTTCACTTTAAGGTCTGTCTTTGGGAGTTGCCATTTATTTTTTGATACAATCTGAGAGTATTTAAAAAAAAAGAATTATTTATTTAATTTTATTTATTATTATTATTATAATTTAATTTGCTATAGGGCACATGTGCTTACCAGAGAGACAGAGAGAGAGAGAGATGGAAAGTAAGAAAGCAAGCCACCAGGTCTGGGACTTGAAAGGTGGTTGGCCATGTGGGAATTCAGTGCCTCAACCACCAAGCCACCTGCTGGGTCCATCTAGAATATTTTTAATGAAATGAAATTACGGGTTTAGTTCGTATTTTAGTCTGTGTTGTGTTTCACAGAATTCTAATTCTAAATTCTGATAGTGGTTTTCTTTAAGTGAAAAACATGAAATAAATCTGTCTCTCCAGTTGTCACAGCTAAGACCTACGATATTTTTTGATTCCTGTATGTTTAGGAAAAGGGCATTAGTGTTTCCTAACTCCCTGTCTTCAATCTTTACTAATGTAATCCTATTCAGTTGGTTTTATTGTTACTTGCTACAGTTTTTGCATTATACTATATAATGTTTGGAGAATAATTTGGCATGTGCATTCAGTTTTACTATTTTATTTTTATTTTAAGTTTGCCATAGGGATTATTTGCTTGCCTGGAAGACAGAGAGAGAGAGAAGTGGGAAAAGTGAGAAATCCTCCTTTCCAGGGAGCATGGCCACACAGCAAGCATGCACATGTGTCAGGTATGTGTTTTAGGTTGTTGGGTCCAGGACTTGAACTGCATAATTGGCTTTGTGGGATCCAGTTGCCCCAACCACCATGCCAACAGCTGGCCCTCCATTCAGTTTTATAACCAGGTTTATATCCGTTATTTATCTTTGTCCTGATCTTGATGATTTGGGCATATATTAGTGGCATCCTTTTATATTAGTGGCCTTTGAATTTTTCATCCTGATTCATTGTGGTTGCAGTATAACCTTATGGTTTTATTTCCTTCCTTTCTTTTTTTTTTTTTTTTTTTTTTCCTGAGCCTGTGCATATCTGAAACTTATGGTTTGTCTTTTCACTCTTGAAGGACAACTTATCTGGGTATAAAATTCTTGGGGAAAACTTTTCCTTCAGTTCTTCTATAGATATTCATGTTTTATTGTCTTCTGGCATTTAGTACTGCCATAGAAAAAATTGGGGCTAATCTTTTTTTAAAAAAAATACAAGCTAATTGTTTTGTTTTTGTTTATTTTTTAGAATTTAATTAACTAATTTAATTAATATTACCAGAGAGGGACAGAGTGAGGTGGGGGAGAGTTAGAAAGCAAGGTCTGGGACTCGAATCATGGTCGGCCATGTGGGAGTCCAGCGCCCTTAACCAGCACACCACCTGCCTGCCCTTAGTCTTTTTTTAAAAAAATAAATATTTATTTGTTTATTTATTTAAAAAGTTTGACCAAAGCGAGACAGAATGAGAGAGAGAGAAAGAAATAGAAAATGAGAAAGCAAGCCGGTAGGTCCAGTACTCAAACAGTGGTCAGCCATGTGGGGGTCTAGCGCCCTTAACCACCATGCCATCTGCTGACTCCAAGGGGGCTAATCTTAATTTATGCTATTTAAGTAAACCAAACAATACTTCCTGGATACATCTATTATTTTGTAAAATTCTTAGAGTTAAATTATTTTGCCAGGTTGTGTTCAAGTGTAGGTTTCTCCTCTCTGAATTTGCATAACCTGGTATACCCTTGTAATTTCTATACTTGAAGTTTTTAAAATTGCAGAAGAGTTGTATTTAACTATACATCATTTATATTAGGTCTTTAAATCTGTCCCATTTGTTCTTTTTAAATAAATTTTATTGAATATATATATTTTTTCTTTCTTTTTTTTTTTTGGAGAGTTTTTCGCTATAGGGCGCGTGTGCTCGCCAGACAGAGAGAGACAGAGAGACAGAAAGCGAGAACTCACCCCCCAGGGGGGATGGTCACGCCACAATCCCTTCTCCTCCATTCTCCTCTCGGGATCTTGGGCACGCACACACACACACGCGCCCGGCGCGAACCGCGGTCGACTACGTGGGAGTCCAGCGACATAGCCATTACGCTAACTGCTGGTTCCCTTGAATATATTTTGTATACCATATTATTCACTGTTTTGAAGTATATGGTCCACTGGTTTTTTAGTATAATCACAAAGCTGTACAGTCATCACTATAATGTAATTTTAGAAATCTAATTTCTTTGTCCCACAAAGAAACCCATTAATACTCACTTTCATTCCCATCCCCATTCCCATACCCCCCCTAATCTCAGGCAACCATGACTCTACTGTCTTCTCTATAGATTTGCCTATTCTGAACATTTCATGTAAATGGACTTATTCAATATGACTGGCTTCTTTGTTCCTTTTGTTTTAAGTCCAGTTAACAAGCCTAGATTATTCAGGTCTTGGCTGTGTGTGTTGCTCTGTCCTCCATAGTGCTCTTCTCGAACTGTTGCCGCCTTTCTGTGTTTTTCTCTTTCTCTCTGAGTGTCTCAGGTTTGTCCTCTACCTCTGATTCAGCGTTCTGTTGTTTATTTCTCTTTACTGCCTCTCAGTTAATCCTGTACTTTTTAGTTTTCTTGTAGTTCTTCCCAACTCCAGCCTGCCATCTTTTGATCTTGGTCCATTTTCTTCATATAGTTGATTCTGTTTCCTTTTTTATTTTTAAATGTATTCTCCCTCCTTTAGTCCAATTATTTTTTGTTTTGTTTTTGGAAATTTCCTTTTGGCTGCTCAGCAAGTTCTCTCTGAGGTTAGAGACTTTGCAGGATATCCTAAACACAGTTCGTGTGGACCTGAGGGACTGGGTATGTTACAGGTGGACTGGCAGTTGTGACTTCTCTGCCCTGAGCAGTTGAAACACTTGGCTCTCAGTCTTCTCCCCAGTTTCTAACTTGACTTCTCCTCTGATCTTGGGACATCATCTTCTTTCACCCACTGCTGAGTTCTTTAAGGTTTCCACAAGTGTGTAACACGTACAACTGCTTTTCTCCTGGAGTCATCCTGGTTTCTCTTCTGCCTTTATCCCAGGGACCCCATGGCCTCACGTGGCTTTGCTATGAGGAGATTCCCTTCTCCCTGGCTGGGAGGGGGGGTATTTGCCCTGAAGCTGCCTGGGCCTGGTGCTTGTCTGCCTAGCTGGCTGTCTTCTGAGACTTGTCTGGATTTGGGAAGTGTAGGCTGGTGGGGAGATGGAGCAGGTGGGCCCTTTTGGAGCACATCCCGAGGGCCAGGGCGGACCCACTGTCCAGGTTCCTGGCAAGCCCTGACCTGGAGTCAGGACAGGGAAGGACAGCCTGGCTGTAGTGCAACTTCTTCCCTGTTCCTCCTGTTAGATTGTCAGTGTGTGTGTGCCTTTTTTGTGTCTTCACGGGGGTACTTCCACTGCGTAGTGGGGCCTCTGCAGCTGGGGTTTGCACACCAGTGCCACATCGAACTGGACTCCAGCAGTCAGTCCTGTAGTATGACAGTTGCATGTTGACTTTGCCTGTTGTCTCCAGAGATCTTAATTTTGAGATTTCTAAAGTTCTTCAAACTTTGGAAAGGGTTGTCTTTGAATGTTTAGTGGGCAAAATGAAAAATTTCCAGGAGTAAAATGATTTTTCCTTTTTTACTGAACTGGAAACAGAAGAGGTGGACCTCAGGCTTTGAAAGTCGAGGTTTTCATTCCCCTTTGTGTAAGTTTGAGAAATGTAACCCTAGTAGTTGCTTGGTTTCTGCAATAGAATACCCAGCCCGCCCTGTGGAAACCTGCTGAGATTGGTGTTCAGGAAACCATAACAGAGACATGCAGTAACCATCTGTAACCAGGTGGTGGCCGTTGTGTAATACACAGAGCATCTCTGGTGAGGTGGTACGGTTATACAATTCTGGCCAGCCTGTGTGGGTTATAAAAGCCGAAATTTCTTCAGCACCTGAAAGCATCTCATGCCGAGCACCAGGACAATCACAGGGTTGCACAGATGCCAGCACAGATGTGGGTGGTGGCACTGATGAGGACTCTTGTGTGGATAGGGTGAGGTTTCCCCGTGAAGGTAAGACTGTTTCTTAGTACATAGAATAAGCTCTGCCTTGGGAGTGAGTTCCCAGGCTGCACAGATGGATGAGTTTTCTGTGTAGTCTGTGTGTATCTGTATGTGTGTGTGTGTGTGTGTGTGTGTGTGTACGTGCACATCTGGGTCTGGGTGTGTCTGTTTCTGTGTCTGTGTGTCTGAGTGTGTACATCACTATGATCATGTGTCTGACTTTCTGCAGATGAGGCAGCTTCAAAAAGTTTGTGGACAAATGGAATTAAAATATGAGTTTATTTTGGTCCAAAAAAATTCTGAAGTCCATAGTTTGTCATGATACATGTTTCCCCTGAACCTTTCGAAGACCTCTTTCTGTGTGTGTTTCTGCATGCCCGTGTGTCTGTGCATGTGCCGTGACTATGCAGGTGAGTAAGGCTTCGGTGGCTCAAGTGCACCTAGCTAGGTTACTGGAGAATCTCCAAAAAGTTTCTCAGAGCTGTCAGACATTATTTAAATATCAATAACTGAACATCACCGTTTATGCCACTTGTAGAAGGCAGTGCTCTTTATTAAATGCGGGAGAAAGAGGAATGATCCTAACTGGATGAGAAAGAGTTAACCATCCTAACTGGATCCCTGGCAACCACAGTGTCAGATTTTGTGCTTTTCAGATGCTTATTTACTTAATTCTCTGAGTCAAGTCCCATCATAGGGACTGCCACAGCCCCATGTCTTCTTTTTTGTTTTGTTTTCTATAGAATTTCAGGGGTCTGCTGAGGAGGAGGTATGTGCATAAGCAATAAGGAATAGAGAAGGAACAGTCTTAATGGAAGCATGTAGTCTCCTTTATAACGGACAACATATATCTGAAAAATCCTTTTAAAGTCTATGGAATATAAAAACGTCAGGTTCAGACACCAGAAGAAAGCAAAATGGCTGTGGTATACCATTCTAAATGATTGTTTGTCTTTGTATTTAATGAGTAAATTTTTTGTGAACAACTTATATGAAACATACTCCTTCACAGAGGAAAAAAATATATATATTAATATACTGTCAGGCATGGCCTGTTTAGACTTTCTTTCATTTATCAAAGGTCAGGGAAAAACTTTTTTCTCTTTGTGTTTTTAATTCTTTCTATAGGACATGTGCACTTGCCGGGGAGAAAATGAGACACCTCCCAATGGGGATGATCATGCCACAGTCCCGACTCCATTCTCTTCTTGGGATCTTGGGCACATAGGCATATGCACTGGGTACATTTTTTAAGCCACTGGGTCTGGGTCTCCAGCCTCCTTGTCGGCCCTGTGGCATCCAGCTGCCTTGACCTCCATACCATCTCCTGGCCCAAGCTTTACTCTTACTTCAGTCACTAGGTACTCGGTATTAATCTGGGCAGAATGGCAGTGTCCTGGCCCTGGGTAATGGCAGTGCAGTTTAGGCAGTCGCCCTGATCAGCTATCAGATAATCCATCAAAGGCCGGGTGGAATTTCAGAGCTCCCTTTTCCTTATCTCTGGAGAGTCTGAAGGAGTCAGAACTCTAAGTAAACTGGACTGTGGGGTGGTGGGGTGGAGAAATAAAGGATATTGCAAAAGAGATTTATAAATGGAATGCCTTCCAGAGGGTGGGAAGAAAGCAGGCAGTTGAGAGGTTGAGAGAACTAAGCGAATGCGCCGTAGGCTAGCTGAAATCTAGCAGATACAATGAATGAATAGTTAGGAAGTAAGGAAAAAGGAGCAGAAAATCTGGCTTCGGTACTTGCACAAGAGATGGATGAGAACATTCCAGAGCAAAATGGTGTGGTCTGGAATAATTCAGAGAGGAGGCTGTGAAGTCATTGAGCTTCAGGTAGGGAGTGAAAGGTTATTTGACGGGCTGGCAGGTGGTGTGGTGGGTGAGGGCGTTGGACTCCCACATGGCTGACTGGTTTGAGTCCCAGACCTGGTGGCTTGCTTTCTCGCCTTCCCCCATCCCCCATTCCTCTCTGGTAGAATTAAAATAAAACAAATAAACAAAGTTAAATTAAAAAAAAAAAAAAACTCGTTAGAAAAAGAGATTATTTGAAATACAGCTCCTGGTACTTGTGGCTCCTGGCAGGGCAGCAGTCATACTCATAGCCAGAGGTGGCTGAGTGTCCTCCCTGAGTGTCCTCCTGGGGTTTGTTCTTAAGCAGCAGAGCAGGTGTGAGCCTTTCACTGTTCTAGAGAAGAGGAGGAGCCCCGGCACTGAGGGCTAGTATTAGCAGAGGAGGGCCGGGGTTACCTTGGACCTGGGTTTGTCGAGCTGGAAGTCTCGCAACTACTAGAGTGCTGTGTACTCATTCATGTTTTCCTTTGTGTAGTTTTTCAGGGGTTAGGTGAAAAGTAGGTACATGAGGGACCAGCAGTTAGCGTAATGGCTATGTCGCTGGACTCCCACATAGTCGACCGCGGTTCGAGTGTCGGACCTGGCGGCTTAAACCCACACCGGGCGCATGTGTGTGCGCGTGCCCAAGATCCCGAGAGGAGAATGGAGGAGAAGGGATTGTGGTGTGGCCACACCCCTGGGGGGTGATTTCTCGCCTTCTGTCTCTCTGTCTCTGTCTTTCTGGCGAGCACACACGCCCTATAGCAAAAACCTCTCCAAAAAAAAAAAAAAAAAGAGTAGGTACACAAGCAGATGTAGTGGACAGTTAGGAAATAAGGAGGGGTCATCAAATGGCAAGGGTCACTGGGGATCTAGAAGAGGAGAAAATTTTCATTCTGATTCCGGATGGAATCTAAAGGCTTTCCTCAGCTTCCTACAAAATAACCTTCAGACATGGGCTTGGGCCTTTCTGTCTTAAAGTTTTGTTGTGTTTGTTGGCCTGGAGGGGATGTGAGCAAGTTCATGGTCTTCCCAGTAACTGCATGTCTGTCATTTTTGCCCTTGACTCTCAGGATGAGTCAACCTCTTCATGCCTCAGTTTTCTCACCTGCACGATGGAGATAGTAACAGCCCCTCCCAGGACGTTTGTGTGGGCTTGTGAAATCATGTTTGTATCGTGGACACGATAGTTCATTGTGCCTGTTTTCATCTTGTCTTTAAAAGTCCATTAACTTTCAGCGCCTCCTCTCATGACTGGTGATTAATGCATTTTAGATGGTGTTTAAATAAATAGATAAAAATAACCCACATGTACTAAAAGTGATGTATTAAGTCACGGAGTGAAAATAAGTGCAAAATGCGACAAACCCCATCTTGATTCTGTTTTGGTTCCTCAAATATTTGGTTCCCTTCTGCAGCTCTGCCTCTCCCTGTCTTGCGTGTCCAGCCACAAGATTTCTTTGACTGAATCTGGAGGGCAGAGGTCAGGTTTGGTTTCTGGATGTCGGACTATCTGGCCCATGGAACAGCGTTTACATTTTTCCCAAATACTTAAATGCCTTTTATGTAGTGCACGTTGTGTCCCTGCCCCATCCCAGCCTGGTGGGGAAGCTGGTTCAAGAAGCAGTGGCCTGTGGAAATGTAGAAGAGGGACAGCAGATTCAGGGATTAGGAATGCTTCTTCGAGGAAGAGGCCTCTTGAGGTCAGATCAGGGGACTAGAGATCAGACAAGGTAGTGCCTGGGGCAAGGGGGGAATGACCAGAATGATGAGCCTTAAGAGGTCTTGGTATAGGACCAGCTCTGTGTCACAGTGATACTGCACTGCTTGGGAGAAGCTAGATTCTACATAGTGACTGTGGTTCGAATCCCTGGCCTGTTTAGCCTGAAATAGGCTTGGCATCCATGCAAGTGCCCAGGGTCTGATGGGCCAAAGAACTGGAAGAAGAGGATTGCAGTGTGATCAGACCCTGTGGAGGGTACTCCTCTCCCTCTCTCTCTCTTTCTCTCTGTCTCTCTCTCTCACACAGAGACACTCACATGCACACATGTTCTCTATCATGAATAAAGGTGGTGGTGGTAGGTCTTAGCGGGGAGTTCATTAGCAAAGTGGGGAATTTATTAGCAAAGTGGGGAGTAGGGCTCTGGCAAAGTGTTATAATTAATTTTATATGGAAAGATCACTCCGATGCTATGATTTCTACGTACCTCCTATCATTGTGGTGGGGCTCGGGGATATAAAGTTTTGTTGTGTATCATCGTCATATACTGCTTACTCACTTTGGTAGATTATTTCTATGGGTATGTTAGGTATTTTCTTTTCCTTTTTTTTTTTTTTTTTTTTAAGAATTATTTGATTTTACTTATTCATTCATTCATTCATTTTAATTTTGACCAGATAGTGACACACAGAAAGAGAGAGGGAGAGAAAGTGAGAAAGCAAGCTACCCGGTCCGGGACTTGAACTGTGGTCAGCCATGTGGGAGTGTTCAGCGCCCCAACCACCACACCACCTGCTGACCCCTGGATATGTAAACTTAGCTAAAAACCTGGTTTAAATTGGGCTCTTGGGGTATGTCTTTTATGTCTTTAATTACATCAGTGATTTTCATCCCTTTTTTTGACTGACCACAGGCAAAGCATTTACCATTATCTTTTTTTTATTTTTTGAGAGGTTTTTGCTATAGGGCACGTGTGCTCGCCAGACAGACAGAGAGAGATAGAGACAGAAAGCGAGAAATCACCCCCCAGGGGGGATGGCCATGCCGCAATCCCTTCTCCTCCATTCTCCTCTCGGGATCTTGGGCACACACGCACACGCTCCCGGCTTGAGTTTAAGCCACCGGGTCCGGGACTCGAACCGCGGTCGACTACGTGGGAGTCCAGCGACATAGCCATTATGCTAACTGCTGGTCCCAACATTTACCATTATCTTGTGAGATGTGCTCTGGAGTTACTTGTTCTGTTAAATTTCATTGTTTAAAAAATTCTTGTCAGGATCCACTAAATTATTTCATGGTCTACTATTGGTTATTGACTTGCAGTCTGAAAAATAGGAGCAAGAATTTTTTTTTTTTTTTTTTTTTTTTTTTTTATAGAGCACATGTGCTTGACAGAGAGACAGAGAAACAGAAAGCGAGAAATCACACCCCGGGGGCGATGAGAGGTTTTTGTTATAGAGCACATGTGCTTGACAGAGAGACAGAGAAACAGAAAGCGAGAAATCACACTCCGGGGGCGATGGCCATGCTACAATCCCTTCTCCTCCATTCTCCTCTTGGGATCTTGGGCACTCACGCACACACACCGGGCGTGAGTTTAAGCCACTGGGTCCAGGACTCAAACCGTGGTTGACTACATGGAGTTCAGTGATGTAGCCATTACACCAACTGCTGGTCCCCCAGGAACAAGAATTCTTGAAATGTTTTGGAGAAGGCTATAGGATGGTTAAGTTTTATTGGCCATACCCAGTGAACATAGTTGTCAGACAAGATCAAATAATAACCACGACTTACAAGTTAATTTGAGAGCTTTAAATGGAACAATTCTAGCTAGGATCAGCATCAGAATTGTAAACTCCCTAAAGCAGGACTATTTAAGTATTAAGTAACCATATAAGTCATTTTATTTGAAAGGACTTGATCATATAAAGTTGAGGATGTTCCTGTTTTAGCACTTAGTAGGATTTTAATGGAACAACCACTCCACTATAATCCCCTAATGATGGGATTAAGCAGAGAGCCTTGGATTGGCCTTTAGAATGTGCTTTATCATTGAACCTGGCCAGCTCTGAAAGCTCTGGTTTGTGTCTTGGTAAGGACCAACGTACCAGCTGGCAGATTGCAGTTTTCCAGTGTCCTTTTCCTGAAGTCTCCCTTCATCATATTCTCACCTGTATGGATAGGTTTACGAAGTGGAAAACATCACTTTATCCTAGCTCAGGTTGCCCATCCCAAAGTGTGAGTGATTCGGGGACCACCAGCATAAAAATATTTTTTGCATTTGTTAAAAATGTAGGTTTCTTCTTTGCCATGGCTACTGGGGAGGATGAAGTCCATTCTCAGCAATCAAACCGTTGACATTTCAGAGAATGTTGACATCACTCTAAAGAGATGCACAGTTATTGTGAAGGGCCCCTGAGGAACCCTGCAGAGGGATTTCAACCACATCAATGTAGAGCTCAGTCTCCTTGGAGAAAAAGGAGAGGCTGCGGGCTGACAAATGTGGGGAAACAGAAAGGAACTGGCTACACTTGGCACTATCTGTAGTCATGTACAGAACACAATCCAGGGTGTGACACTGGGCTTCTGTTACAAGATGAGGCCTGTGTACACTCATTTCCTCCTCCACATTGTTATTCAGGAGAAAGGGTCTCTTGTTGAAATCCGAAATTTTGGGGGTGAAAAATACATCCAGAGGGTTCAAATGCGACCAGGTGTTCCTTGTTCAGTATCTCAAGCCCAGAAAGTTGAGTTGATCCTTGAAGGCAATGACATTGAACTTCTTTCAAAGTCAGCTGTTTTGAAACAGCAAGCCATGACAGTTAAATATAAGGATATAAGAAAATTCTTAGAAGGTAACTATGTCTCTGAAAAGGGAATAATTGAACAGCAGACTGATGAGTATGGTCTAAGAGTTCTCCAGCTACAGTAAGTAAAAGCTTGGCGATTACTAAGGCCATTATATGTTATTTTAAAGGTAGTAATAAAAGATGGTCGTTGATTTGGGAGGGGAAAATAGGTTCCTAGACCCCAGTGTATATTTAGAATCAGAATTTCTCCTTTTTTTTGGAGAGGTTTTTGCTATAGGGCGCGTGCGCTCACCAGAAAGACAGAGACAGAGAGACAGAAAGTAAGAAATTACCCCCACCGCCCGGGGGGATGGCCATACTGCAATTCCTTCTCCTCCATTCTCCTCTCGGGATCTTGGGCACACACGCACATGTGTCCTGTGTGAGTTTAAGCCACAGGGTCCGGGACTCAAACCTCGGTCGACTACATGGGAGTCCAGTGACATAGCCATTACGCCAACTGCTGGTCCCTATAGAATCAGAATTTGAGAAGGGAATTTTTTTTTTTAAATCGGTGGGATTGCAGGAGTTCTTAGCTTTTTTTTTGTTTTTTAATCTACTTTATCGAGGTAGAGTTGGTTTATTAGTGATATATGTATGGTTGGAGCCACCAGAATCACAGTCTAAACAAAGTATATATACATTGCTCCTAAAGCTCTCTCTTCTTCCTTAGGAGCCCCTCCTTGCCTCCATTCCTGCTCTAGGTAACCACTGTACCTCCTGTCACTGTAGATTAGTTTTGCCTTTGAGAATCAAACCATATGTTCTGTGTCTGGCTTCTTTCACTCAATGCAATATCTGTGAGATTCACCCGTGCTCTTTTGTATGTGCATAAATAGTGGCTTCCTTTTTTTGCTGAGTAGTATTCTTTTAGATGGACCCATTGTGGTTTATTTATTCTTTTACCTGTTGATGGACCTTGGGATGTTTCCAGTTTGGGATATTATGAAGCAAAGAGCTTTGAACTTTTGTCTACAAGAATATATGTGGAAGCAATCTACATTTTATTCAATTTAAAAAACTTATTATAGGGGCTAGCAGGTGGTGTGGTGGTTGACGGTGCTGTCTCTCATATGGCTGAATCTGGTTCGAGTCCCAGACCTGGCAACTTGCTTTCTCACTTTATCTCTCTTTGGTCAAATTAAAAGCAATAATACATACATAAACAAATAAATCAATAAAATTAAATAAATAATTCATAAAAATGAGGCTCATTACATAATTTATTTTTATAATTTAAATTCCAAATTCCTAAAGTTGATTTGTTTACATCACTGTTAGTTTTTAAAAATAATTATTTATTTAATTTTATTTACTCATTTATTTATCTTTTTTTTTTTTTTTTTCTTTTCTTTTTTTTTTGGAGAGGTTTTTGCTATAGGGCGCGTGCGCTCGCCAGACAGACAGAGAGAGACAGAGAGATAGAAAGCAGGAAATCACCCCCCAGGGGGGATGGCCACGCCGCAATCCCTTCTCCTCCATTCTCCTCTCGGGATCTTGGGCACGCACGCACACGCGCCCGGCGTGAGTTTAAGCCGCCGGGTCCGGGACTCGAACCGCGGTCGACTATGTGGGAGTCCAGCGACATAGCCATTACGCTAACTGCTGGTCCCTCATTTATTTATCTTAATTTGACCAGAGAAAGACAGACACACAGAAAAGGAAAGTGAGAAAGCAAACCACCAGGTCCAGGACTTGAACCATTGTCAGCCATGTGGGAATGTCCAGCGCCTTAACCACCATGCCCCCTCTGGTCCCCTCGTCACTGTTATTTTTACCATATGTGCATGGCAATCAAATATTGAGATTTAACAATACTCTTACATAGATATATTTCTATTTTGGTGATGTCTGCATCTTAAATAAGTATCCCATATGAGCTTTTTCATTGTTCTCTCCCTATTCTTCTTAGATCCTTTTGTAGCATTCTGTGTGTTGATCAAATGGTGAATTTGCCATGTATTTATTTATTTAATTACCAGAGAGCATGTGTGCTCACCATAGAGAGATGGAAAAACAGAGAGAGAGAGAGAGAGAGAGAGAGAGAGAGAAAGAGAGAGAGAAGGAGAAAGCACCCCCAAGTAGGGTATGGTCACACTACAATCTCTTCTCCATCTTTTCAGGATTTTGTGCACATACATGCATGCCTGCACACATGCACACATACCTGGCTTGCTTTTCAAGCTACTGGGGCCAGAATTTGAACCATGGTCAGCTATGAGAGATCTGGCTTCCTGAACCACTTTGCCATGGGACCAACCCCATGTGTTTATGTTTTCGATGTAATATTCATTCTGTGCTACCTATTTGGAGTATGTCTTTCATTAGTATTTATCAAACACCTATTTTGCACTAAGATTTGGGACTGTAAAGACGAATTGTACATAGGGGACTTCAGAAGGACTTTTAGTGATTAATTCATTTGGCTGTTGAGGGCTTTGTATGTTATGGGCTAGGGACTCTGTTGAGTTCTAATCACGGGATTAGGATTTCGTGATTTTCCTAAGAAACAGAAGATTTTGGTATTTAACTTCAGAAGTAGCTTAGCATTTAAATCCTCTGTTTGGATAGTCCCATCATACTGCCATGTCAGGTGGCCCTGCTTAAGCCACAGCCAGAGAGTTGACACTGGTTCCTAGACAGGGAAGAAATGGTCTCATAAGGAAATTAAGTGCCAAAGATAGTATTACTGGCTGATCAGCTGAGGCAGTGAGTACTTATTAAAAGCTATTGTTATTGTGCATTTGTGATTATTGGTTGCTGGAAAGCTAGTGCCTTAGTCTATAGGGAAATGAAAGTTTTATTAAAAATCCAAATATTTCATTTTTCTACTTATGCATAACAGAATTTTCCAAAGTTCCTTATTTCTCATGTTGTCAGGTTTACATTTATTATTATTATTTTAATTTAACTTTATTTATTGTTATTATTATTCTTTTCCAATTTGATCAGAGAGAGAGAGGGAAAGTGAGAAAATAAGCCACCAGGTCTGGGACTTGAATGCTGTTGGCCATGTGGGAGTCTAGTGCCTTTAACCACATGCCAACTACCAGCCCCAGGCTTACATTTAGGTTGAGGTGACTTTTTTTTTGAGACTGTTATGGTTTTCTACTTGCACTAAGGTATGATTTTAAATTCTGATTGTAGGGGAGCTTAAAAAAATCTAGATGCCAAGTGTAATTTGCAGAACCTTGGCTTTTCTGCATTTTCTTCTGATAGCAAAAGTTATACTAAAACTTTTTCTAAGAGATTTTTTCTTTTTTTGCTATAGGGCGTGTGTGCTCATCAGAGAGACAGAGAAAGACAGAAAGCGAGAAATCACCCTCCCCCCTCCCTGCCCCAGAGGGGATGGCCACACTGCAGTCTCTTCTCCTTTCTCTTGGGATTTTGGGCACACATGCACATGCTCCTGGTGTGAGTTTTAAGCCTTGGGTTAGGGACTTAAACCACGGTCGATTACATGAGAGTCTAGTGATGTAACCATTATGCTATCTGCTGGTCCCAGCTTTTTTTTTTTTTAATTTTTTAAATTTTTATTTTTTTATAAAGAGGCTTTTGGCTTAGGGCTCATGTACTCACTGGAGAGAGGGACAGAGACAGTGAGAGGAAAAGTGAGATATCACCCCCCCCCCCCCACGGGGATGGCCACAGTGCAATCCTTTCTCATCCATTCTCCTCCCAAGATCTTAGGCACACACTCACATGTATGTGTGAGTTTCAAGCCACCAGGTCCAGGACTTGAACCACAGTTGGCCATGTGGGAGTCCAGCAACATAACCACTATACCATCTGCTGTGCCCAGTTATTCTTAAACTTTAAACATGAGAGCTTGCTCCCTACTGCTGTTGCCTGAGCTCTCAACTCAGCTCTCAACAGAAAGGACTGAATTGACGTTATGTTGAAGTGGGGGAGAGCTGTAAGGGGAGCCTCCTCCTGGGTTTTAGTTTGAACTTTAGGGACCAACTGGTGCTAGTGTGGACATCATCAGGTTCTTCAAGGGAGGAAAGCAGGTCTGTCTTTCACTGTTAAGTAAATGATTACAGAAATTGTAGAGGAGTGAAAGGAGGAAAGTAAGCAGTTTGTGGTTCCACCATTCAGTGTTGTGGTTAACATTGTGGTGAGTATATGCAGGCACACGCACACTGCGAATGTACACAGTGGGTTAGTACTGTATGTACCACTGTTTTACATTGTGTAAATTGCCTTTAGTTCTTTGCATGTATAGCCTCATTAAATAAATCAATATCTTCTGTCATTGTTTTAGTTTTAATTTTTATTTATATTAATATTTAATATGAGATCTATCTACCATCTTAAAACAAATTTTAAAACACACACATCTTGTATAACTGAGACTTTACACCTGTGGAATAGCAACTCTCTATTTCCACCTCTCCCAAGTCCCTGCAACCACCATCCTACTTCTGAGTCTGGCTATTTCATTTATTTATTTTTGCTGTAGGTTGCGTTCACGTGCCAGAGAGGCAGGGAGAAATCACCGCCGTAAGGGGTTGGCCACGCGCAATCCCTTCTCCTCCATTCTCCTCTCAGAATTTTGGGCACACATGCACAAACACATGCCCAGTGTGAATTCTAAGCTGCTGGGTCTGGGACTTGAATTACGGTCGACTATGTGGGAGTCTAGTGATGTAACCGCTGTGCCATCTGCTGGTTCTGAGTTTGCCTATTTTAGATACGTCATATAAGTGGACTCATAATGCTATGTGTCCTGTAACCTGCTTATTTCATTTAGCCTAATTTTGTACTATTATTATTTTATTTAGTTTTTGCTGTAGAGCATGTGCACTCAACAGAGAGAGAGGGAAAGTGAGAAAACACCCACCAGAGGGGATGGCCACACTGCATTACCTACTACTCCGTTCCTCTCTTGAGATTCTGGGCATGCATACACAAGGACTTGGTGTGGTGTATTTTTTTTTTTAATACGCCATAGATTCATTTATTTTTAACACCTAACATGCCATGAATTCTTAGAGAATAGGTCCCAGAAGCTCAGGCTCCTTTCCACTGGTTCTCACAAAGTGTGCTTCTCTGGGTGGAACAGGCTGGTGCTTTAGTTGAAACCAGGTACCTTTCTCTTTGGCTTCCTTCTTTTTCTGGTCATTTTCCTTCACACGTTTTAGGAAGCTATCTCTGCTCTTAGAATGCTTAATATGCTTAATATGCACATTAATTCTCTTGGCAAGAATCTTGTCCTTAACTTGTTTGTTCACAACAATGCCAACCGCATGCTGGGTAATACTCTTCCAGTTTTGCCATGGTGACATTTGTGGAGCATTCCTTTTTGGACAGTACCCATTCCCTTGATGTCTACAATATTACCTTTCTTGTAGATTCCCATGTATGTTGCCAAAGGAACCACTCCCTGTTTTCTAAAAGGCCTAGAGAACATGTATCGGGTGCCTCTCCTCATTCTCTTTGTGGTCATCATTTTGGTTAATTACTGGAAGACGGCAGTTTCGGCCCAAAGGGCTTGGTGTGTTTTTCAGGCTGCTGGTTTAGGGCCTTGAACTGTATAGTCAGCCATCCCACTGACTGACCTTGTACTACTATTATTATTAATTTATTTAGAGATTTTTTTTGCAGGGCCTACAGGTGGCATCGTGTTTAAGGTGCTGTATTCCCACATGACTGACCATAGTTCGAGTCCTGGACATGGCGACTTGCTTTCTCTTTCCCTTTCTCCTCCTTCTCTCCTTCTCTCTCTCCTTCTCTCCTTCTCTCTCTCTCTCTCTCTCTCTCTCTGCTTGCTCGCTCTGGTGAGTGCATGTGCCCTATAGCAAATTAAAAAAATAATAATAATGGTAAAATAAAATAATTAAAAAAAAGACAGAACTTTTTTACTATATGGCATGTGCGCTCGCTGGAGAGAGACAGAGAGACAGAAAGCATCCCCCAGGGCTGTGGTCACACAGCAATCCCTTCTCCATTTTCCTCTTGGGATTTTGGGTGTGCACACGCACACACACACACACACCAGCATGACTTTTTTTTTTTTTTTTTTTAGAGGTTTTTGGTATAGGGCGTGTGCGCTCGCCAGAAAGACAGAAAGAGAGAGACAGAAAGCGAGAAATCACCCCCCAGGGGGGATGGCCACGCCGCAATTCCTTATCCTCCACTCTCCTCTTGGGATCTTGGACACACATGCACACGTGCCCAGCGTGAGGTTAAGCCACCGGGTCCGGGACACGAACCGCGGTCGACTACGTGGGAGTCCAGCGACATAGCCATTACGCTAACTGCTGGTCCCCGCCCCAGCATGACATTTAAGCCACGGGTCCTGGATGTGAACCATGGTTGATTACTTGAGAGTCTAGCAATGTAACCATTACACCATCTGCTGGTCCTATTTTTTAAAAAAATATTTAATTTTATTAATTATTATTATTTTCAATTTGCTTTAAGGCATGTGCATTCACAAGAGAAAGACAGATAAAAAGAGAGAGAGAGAAAGTGAGAGAGCAAGCTGCCACATCTGGGACTTGACCTGTGATTGGCCATGTAAGAGTCCAGTACCTTAATCACCATGCCAACTGCTGGCCCATATTCTGGTCCCATTTCTTAACTTGCTTTTTTGGGACATCCACATCCGTGAGTCTAGCTTGTTTTTAAAGCTGCTGGGACCAAGATTTGAATCAGCAGTTGGCCATATGGGATCTGGCTCCCTTAACCACTGAGTTATGGGCTGGGCCTAAGCTTGTACTTCTGTTTTACTATGAACTTTTGAAAGTTCCCTCATGTTTTTTTTTTTTTTTTTTTTTTTTTTTTGGAGAGATTTTCGCTATAGGGCGCGTGCGCTCCCCAGACAGACAGAGAGAGACATAGAGACAGAAAGCGAGAAATCACCCCCCAGGGGGGATGGTCATGCCGCAATCCCTTCTCTTCCATTCTCCTCTCGGGATCTTGGGCATGCACGCACACGCGCCCGGCGTGAGTTTTAAGCCACCGGGTCCAGGACGCGAACAGTGGTCGACTACGTGGGAGTCCAGTGACATAGCCATTACGCTAACTGCTGGTTCCCCCCCCCCCCCCCATGTTTTATAACTAACCATCTAGTTATAGGTGCTCTTAGAATTTCATTCCTTTTAATACAGTTATTTTATTTATTTATTTTTTTGTAGAGAGATTTTTGCCATAAGGTACATGTGCTCACCAGAGAGACAGAACACAAGAAATCACCTCTTGGTGGGGATGGCCACACCGCAGTCCCTTCTCCTCAATTCTTCTCTTGCAATTTTTGGCACACACGCACACACATGTGCCCAGCAGGAAATTTTTTTAAAAAAATTTTATTTATTATTATCATAATCTTTTTTATATTACATTGAAGCACATATATCTTTACTGTGTATTACATGTCTTTTCTCAGCAGGAATACCATGCATATCAGTCAAGACAAAGACATTACTAGCCCCATCATCATTATCAAATAGCTTTTTATCATTTTTTTCAGATTATTATGATTTATTCTCATTATGTTTTTAAACATTCAGTCACTGTTTATCATTTGGCTTGTAAAAAGAATTTACCCAACATGAAATACTTCTCAGACCAGTCCAGTTGAGAATACTATACATGTTATCATCAACAGGTAATAAACCATTTCTGTGTCTCAGTAACATCATGCCTCTCTATTTGTTCTCTTGCTATCCTTCTCTATACTCTTCGCTTCTCCATCCCTCCCCGTCCCACACTGTCTTCAGCGTCCATAACTATTTTCACTGCTTTTATGCTCTCCAATATTTCAATCTCTGCCATAAAGTATGGATAATCAGTATGTATTAAGTGGATACATATATTTCTTTCATATCCTGGCTTGTTTCACTCAGCAATAGATCCTTTATATTCAACCACTTTCTATTAAATGCCAGTATCTTGTTGTTTTTTATGGCTCAGTAGTATTCCATAGAATATATGTGCCATACTTTTTCCATCCATTCAGCTGTTTGTGGACATTTGGGTTGGTTTCTGGCGGGAGTTTTAAGTGACTGGGTCTGGGACTTGAACCGTGGTTGACGACATGGGAGTCCAGCAATGTAACCATTACGCCATCTGCTGGTCCTGAGACAGTTAGAATTTAGTCTTTTCTTTCTTTTTTTTTAAAGAATTTTTTTAAAACTTTATTTATTTATCTATTTTAATTTGACCAGAGAGGGACAGAACAAGAGAGTGAGAGAGTGAGAAAGCAAGCTGCCAGGTCCAGGACTCGAGCCAGGGTCAGCCATGTGGGAGTCCAGCACCCCTAACCACCTCACCACCTGCTGGCCCCTCTTCTTTCTTTTCAAACGCTTCCCTCTTCTTTCGCTGTCAGTATCAGGATAGCAGCCGCATCGACATATCCTTGACCTGTCCCTGACATTAGTGTCAGTTGTATTGCAGATAGGCTCGATGTAGTGAAAGTATGAAGGCAGAGTGACAGTCACATGATACCAGATCCCTTAAAAACCCACACACAGCACATCAGTTATTATTCTCCCAATTTGGGGGATGCTTTAACGTAAAGGTCAAGTTCAGCATCAGGAGCCAGGGTTCCAGTGGGGAGCTTGTGGCTTCTGCCTCTTGTTCCTGCTGTTGTCTGGCTGAGCGTTGCGAGATAATGTCCCTCTTCGTGGTCCTTGGAAACCATGATGCGAGGTGATGATCAGAGAAGGTGTGAATGAGAACTTCCCCAGTGGAGAGGGATGAGGTGAGGGGTCTTGTTTTGGAGGAACAGCATGTGCAAAACCTTGGGGGACAGAAGAGGGCTAAGATCTTCAAGGCAGTGGATGACAGCATGGCTGAGGCCAGGCAGGCTGGGAAGGAAGGCTGGGAGAGGCCTCACAGTTACCTTTCAGTCTCTAAAGAAAATTAGGTGTCCTTCTAAAGCTAATTAGGAAGCCTTGTAAAGGCAGGATCATTTCTTTAGGATGATCATGATGGTTCCACGTGGACAAGTATCTAGAGGCATCAAGATAGAATGGAAAAATGAGTTAAATGACTTTCATGGTGATGTTGATGAGACACGGCAGTGGCATATACTATGGAGTGGCCCTGGAGGTGGAGAAGAGCACAGATTGAGGGGGAGTCCTGAGGGGCTTGGGATTCATCCTTGGAAAGGAGCTTGATGGTGTCCTCCACTCCTCACAGGTGGGCAGACCACCAGATCTCATGCAGACAGTGCTTACAGACCACATGGCCTGGCCAGGGAAGTTGACTGTAAGTCAAGCATTGAAAGGACAGTTTTACGTCTTGCTTGTATAAACAATATTAGGACAGGTTAGACATACTGATTAACATTCAGATCCTATTCCACTGCTTTTGACTGTGTGTCCTTTGGCAAGTTACTTCACTTCTTTGAAGCTCAGTCTTTACTTCTGTAAAGTTATGTGCCAGTCAAGAAATTGTGCTTACTGATGAGAAATAATAGCCATTTATGTAACAAGGTAAGCGACGTGTCTGGCACATGTAGGCCCTAAACTAGAAAACTACACTTATTATCACCATTGTCACCATCATCATTTTCATTGTTAGTGAAACATCTTTCATCCTTTAGCCCTTTCTTCCCCTTCGCCAAGAGTGGGCTTGCTTATCTCTCCTCTTTTGGTGAGAGGTAGGAAGCGGGGTGTGGGCACCCTGGGTTGGTGAACTTTCCCCAGTATCAGATTCCTTGGGAGATTTTGCTTTTTGTTTCAACACAAATGGTACAACAGACCTCAATTCCTCTCTGCGTTCATCCCTCCCCTTTTATCTTTGGCATTTTGCTTCTGGACCTTGGCATTTGCCCACCCAATTTACCCACGCAGAAGTTCATCCCATGTGAATGAAATCCTCTGATCTCAGGTTGGCACATGGTTTCTGGCCTTGAGGCTGACATCATTGGCCTTGTGTACCTGAGCATGGAATGCTTTGTTATTTTGGGGCCTGATGCAGCAGTTTCCAAGGGTACATTTCTTTCTTCTTCTTCTTCTTCTTTTTTTTTTAAAATTTAATTTGTTAAGAGGGTGTGTGCCCTTGCCAGGGAAAGATAGAGAGAAAGCAACCCTCAACAGGGCATAGTCACACCACAATCTATTCTCTTCCATTTCTCATCCTGTTGGGATTTTGGAAATAAATGCACATATGCCCAGTGTGTTTTTCAAGCTGCCAGGGCTGGGATTCAAACCATGGTCCGCTCTGTGGAATTTGGGTGCCTTAACCATCAGGCAAAAGAGCCAGCCCATTCAAGGATACATTTCTTTGTTCAGCATCACCATGTCCCTGACCCTTTATCTCTTCCATTTTGCCCTATTTGCCATCCCTGACAAACCATATCCTCCCTTCCGAGGCTCTGCGGTCCTCTTCCCTGAAGCCTTTCTCAGAATATCACCGTCCTGCCCTTTGTGCTCATTAGAGTGTAAGTCTTCAGGGTCTTCCGAAGGGTGCGGCCCCGTAAGAGGTTGGTGGAGAGAGTTGGTGGTCCACAGCAGTTGGCGGAATGGCTTTGTCGCTGGACTCCCATGTATAGTCGACCGTGGTTCGTGTCCTGGACCCGGTGGCTTAAAACTCATGCTGGTTGCGTGTGCATGCGTGCCCAAGATCCCGAGAGGATAACGGAGGAGAAGGGATTGTGGCGTGGCCATTCCCCCTGGGGGGTGATTTCTCGCTTTCTGTCTCTCTGTCTCTCTCTGTCTGTCTGACGAGCTCACTCGCCCTATAGCAAAAACCTCTCCAAAAAGAGTTGGTGGTCCACAATACAACTTGCGAGGGTTGGGGTTGGCAGGTAGCATGGTGGTTAAGGGCACTAGACTCCCATATGGCTGACTGCAGTTTGAGTCCCGGACCTGGCGACTTACTTTCTCACTTTCTTTTTCTCTCTCTCTGTCCCTCTCTGGTCAAATTAAAGTAAGTAAGTAAATAAATACATAAATAAAGTTCAATAAAATAATTTTAAAACAAAAAACCAACAACAACAAAAAGCAAATTTGAGGGTAAAATGAAATGCTTGATCAAGAGAGGGAATACAAAGTACTTGATGACAATTACTTTTCTTGGGACGGATGGTCCCCCTTTGTTCTTGTTGATGGAGGCAGTGGGGAGGGTTGGCTGTTACATTGGACGTGTCTGTCCAGAACACGAAGATAAACTTAAGCCAGGAGAGTCAATGAATTCTGCATTAAAAAGTTGCATCATTTCCCCTAAAGTTGATATGAATCAATGTGGGTTTGAAAGTTCTGCAGTGGGGCTGGATGTGGAACAAAGAGCTTATTGGTCCCTGATGATATGTATGGCATGTGGCCTTGTAAAACTCCAGCAGTATTTCGCAGTCCTGGCTTCAGGAAAACAGAAGCTACCGGTGCTCAAGGTAAAGGTCTTTTGTGGCAGATTCAGTCTTCCCGCTTGGTTTCTCAGATCTTGGAAGGTGATGTGCAGCCCTGGTTGATGGATTTGACTGCGTCAAAATGAAAACAATCCCAGCAGTACCAAAGATCATCCTCAAAATTCATAAGCAAACTGAAAGCTGGGATAAAATGTTTGCATCAAATATAACAAAGAATTAAAAGATTACTATCCTTAAGAAATAAAGCTCTATAAATGCTGTAGAAAATAGGCAAAAGGCCTAAGGAGATAAACCACAGAGGCTCCGGGCTTGCCAACAGACATGAGAAACTCATGAATCAGTACATTGCAAACTCTCTGAAAAAAATCCTCCCTGGGTGTTCATTTTCTATTAGAGGCTCTCAAACATGGATAAGATGGACAGATTTGCTGCTGAAAGGACTGCCAGTTGGGAAAGTCTTTCTGGAAGGGATTTTATTGTATGTCTCAAGAGCTTTAAGAATCTTCTAACCCTTTAATCCAGAAGTTCCTTTTGGGGACTCTATTCCAGAGAATCAGGGATGTGCAGAAGGTTTGCTGCATAAGGCATGACTGTCAGCAGTGTCGTGAATAAGGACATGTGTGTATGATAGAATTGGTGATGGGGGCCATTGGAGGAGGGTGGGTCTACTAAGTGTCTGGATATAAGTGTAGCATTTTAGGGCCTGAATTCATTCTTCTCAGAATGCTGTAGACATCACTTTTTCTTCTGGCTTTTGCTGTAAAAAATCAAGTCTGAGACCAGCTCGTGGCTTGGTGGTTAAGGTAGCTGGGTCCCACATGGCCAACTACGCAGTTTCAGTTCCAGACCTGGTGGTTTGAAAAACTCACGTGCATATGCATGCCCCAAATCCCGAGAAGAGAATGGAGGAGAAGGGATCGTGGTGTGGTCATGCCATGGAGGTGGTGCTTGGGGAGGGTGCTTTTTCACTACCTTACCTCCTCAACCCCTTGCCCCCGCAAGCATGCGTGCTCTATAGCAAATTAAAAAAAAACCCAAAAAACCAAAAAAACAAAACTTTTAAAAATAGAAGCCTGATGTTAATATACTGTCTTTTTTTAAAAATGATCTGTTTTTGTATATTTTGCTTTTCTCAAAAGAAATTTCAAGATTGTGTATGTTCAGTATTTAGGCATGATGCCAAAATGTGTCAGTGAGGTCTTTCAGAGCTTTCCTCAGCACTTGTAATGTCCAATGAATCTGAAGATTCAAGTCTTTCTTTGGTGCAAGAATATTATTTATGTATGTATGTATTATTTGACTCCTTACCCATGTGTTTGATTGGTGTCTTTGGGATCTTCTCTTGTACCGATTCTTGTATAGACTGGCTCTAACGACAGTTTATAGAATTGCTCTAACAATTTATAAGTGTAGTTCCCATCTACCAAGAAGTTAATTTTGACAGTCATCTTTAGTTTCCAAGAACTCTTTTGGTCCTCTAGTTACTACTTTTCCTTCAGTTTTCTGGAGGATTCAAATTAGAATTATCTTAAAAGTATACTCTTTTTTTTTTTTTTTGGAGAGGTTTTCGCTATAGGGCGCGTGCACTCACCAGACAGACAGAGACAGAGAGACAGAAAGCGAGAAATCATGCTCCAGGGGGGATGGCCACGTCACAATCCCTTCTCCATTCTCCTCTCGGGATCTTGGGCACGCACACACATGCACCTGGCGTGAGTTTTAAGCCACCGGGTCCAGGACGCGAACCACGGTCGACTACGTGGGAGCCCAGCGACATAGCCATTATGCCAACTGCTGCTCCCTAAAAGTATACTCTTTTTAAAAAAAAAAAAATTTTTTTTAAGGTTTTTGCCATAGGGCGTGTGTAACTTGCCAGAGACAGAGAGGGAAAAGTGAGAAATCACCCCCCAGGGAGATGATCATGCCACAATCCCTTCTCTTCTCAGGATTTTGGACATGCCTGTACATGTGCCTCGTATGATTTTCAAGCTGCTAGGTCTGGGATTTGAACTGCATATGGGAGTCCAATGCTTTAACCACTATGCCACCTGCAGGCCCCTGAAGGCCCATTCTTGATTCTTACATCCATTTAGCCTCATTGGGCTTTAACTCCACTGTGACTGCCCAGCCTGGTGTGCCTTCGACTTGTTCTCACTCTGTTATCTGCTAATCGCCCTGCTCCCCCTTTATGAGACCCAGGTGCCAATGCTGGGACCATCTCTTGTGTGTGTGTATGGCTCATGGGGGCTGCTCTGCACCATGCTTTTTTGGGATTTACCAGGTACGTGTACTCTCAGTTTGGTTTTTCGGTTAATTTTGGTGGGGATGACAGAGGGAGGTTTCGAATATATTTACACTTTCATATTTCCAAGGAGCTTCCGCAGTGTTTTTATAATCAGATAAAATACACATCACAAATGATCATCGTCCTCAGACTCCCAGGTTAGAGACCCAGTGCTATTTTTGACTCTTTTCTCCTTGCCTACGGCACAAGTGGATGCAGTTCTGTTCTGCTCTCCAGCTTCTCTCGTAGGCCTTCCCTCCTTTCTTTCCACGCTGCTGCCCTGCAGACTCTCTGGGTTGTAGAGAGCAAATATAAAAACATGTGATGAAAACATGTGGCCTGTAGACACATGTAGAACAGGGCTATTGAGAAACATTTACATATAGAAACAGTATTTGTTTACGGTCAATGGTTATTTTTTTGTTGTTGTTGATACCCAATACCCTAGTAAGGCAAAAAAAAAAGTCACATGTGTTTATTAAATTGTCTCTCAAAAAAAAGATCAGAAAAATTATTAGTACCATTTTCACATCTTCAGACGATTTACATCCCAAAACAACTGGCTCTGCATTCCGATTCCTCCCCTATTCTCTTTGCATTCCACTTCCTTCTTCCCCATTCCCTTAACATCCCATTTTCCCTTTCCCCCATTTTCTGCCCTTTAAAAAATTAAACCTGAGGCTGGTTCTGGTCACAACTTCTCCATCAGAAAAGCTGTGCACATCCAATCCTTGCTTTTCTATATGTGTGTGTCTTTGTGTGTTTGTTATTGCGTCTATTTCTAATCCACAGCCTTCCCCACTCAAAAAAACATGTTCATGCCAAACTAGTCCTGACACTGGGTGTCTCCCCTTCCTGCCTCCACTTCATCATCTACTTTGTTCACCTTTAACGTAGTAAGGAAATCCTTCCTCCAGGTACAAATCTGGCCATCATCCTTACTCTCTTTAAAATCCCTTAGATTTTTCCTGCAAAATTGAGTATAATTGCTTTGTCTTGATACCCTCCAGGAACTAGCTGGTCCTAGTTTAATGTGTCTGCCAGCTCCTGTGGAGCGAACTGCTCACTGACTCTTTTTGGAATCTCTGAGACAACTTGGTGTGTGGCTAGGTTTGGCACACTCGACTTCAGTGGACATGGGTAGTGACAGAAGGCTGCCAGCTTTGGGCTTACCTGTCAGTAGTAAGCTTGACCAGATCAGCAAACTGAGCACTGTACTTGGGGATTCTAGTATGGGAAGCCCAGGTCGTCTGAGAAAGAGGCTCACCGAAGTGTATGTTTAAGTACTTGAGGAAGAAGATAAACTGCATTGATGATGAAACAGAAATACATATTTAAGGGAAGGTAATTCCAGAAAAGGTCTATCGTCGTAGGAACCTGAGTAAGCCGCGCAAAGTAACAGTTCCACCATTAGCTATATCAGAGAACAATGGATGAATGGACACCCTTGCCTCTTTGCAAACTTTGCTTCTGTTGGGAATTGGCTTCTTGGATTGTTGATGAACATTTTAAGTAAGAACGTAGGTTAATTTTAAGTAACTAACATATACCATGTCTGCCAAGGATATAAGTAGAATTTTCTAAGCAATGTCCATAACTTCTGCTCTGAGTATGGGAGGTCTCCACCTCTGTGGATGCAAACTGCACAGTAAAACAGGTCCTTATATTTTCTACAAGAAGCTGAAAATATAAGGAAGAATATGACTTACTTGTCCTTGTTCTTGAAGAGGGAATATTTAAAGGCTGACTAAGTGGGCCAGCAGATGGCATGGTGGTTAAGGAACTGGACTCCTGCATGGCCTACCATGGTACAAGTCCCAGACCAAGAGGCTTGAAAGTCATGCTGTCTGAGCATGCATGCCCAAAATCCCGAGAGGAGGATGATGAAGGAGACGAGATTGCGGTGTGGCCATCCCCCATGGGGGGGTGATTTCTCACTTCTCCTCTCTGTGTCTGTCTCTATTTTTCTCTGGTGAGTATACGTGTCCTATGGTAAAAACCTTAAAATAATAATTAGCTAAGCTACAGTAAGTCCTGTAGACTTGTTCTTTTATGGGTTTGCTCTGTTGGTACTATGTGTATACTGGCATATGAATCCTTTTAAGGATTCATTTTAATTCATTCTGCTTTTGTGCTAAGGATCAACATGGCTTATCTGGGAGATCATTTTCAGGAGGAAGGAAATATCTTCAAACCTGGGTTTCTCCATCTTGGCACTATTGACATTTTGAGCCAGATAATTCTTTCTCTTTTTCCAATTTGCCAAAGGGCATGTGTGCTTGTTAGAGAAAGAGAAACAGACACAGAGAGAGTGAGAAAGCACCGTCCATGGGGGATGGTCATGCCATAATCCCAGGCACACATGCAAATGTGCCTGGCATGTTTTACAAGCTAAAGGGTCTGGGACTTGAACCACATAGTCAGCCATGTGAGATCCAGCTCATGTAACTACCAGGCCATGCGCTAGCCCCCAAATCCTCATTTTCAGTTACTCAGAGATACACATTAAATTGTTAACTATTGATATGTTCACCCCATTGTATTGTATAGCACTATACGTTGTTCCTCTTGTCTATCTGTACTTTTGTTTCTGTTAATCAGCAGCTCTATCCCCCCTCTTCCCATGAAAAATTATTTATTTAATTTAATTTATTATTTAAATTTGCTGTAGGGCACATGTGCTGAGAGAGTGAGAAAGCCAACCGGCCCAGGACTTGGGCTGTAATAGGCTATGTGAAAGTCTGGCACCTCAACCATCATGCCACCTGCTGGCCTCCCTCCTCTAATTTTTAGTGTTTCTAGTAGGCATTTCTCTAAAAGAAATGCCAGCCTCTTCCCCCCGCTAAAAAAAAAATGCCAACCGGTATGTGTGTACACAAGAGAAAGGAGGGTCAGAGCAACCAGATCAATTGATCATATTTAAAGTGTATGGTTAACTTGTTTTTGTCATATTTATATTGGATCATCGGAAAGGTCATGATGCATTTTTGTATAAAATAACACATCATGACTTTTCCAACAACCCAGTAATATATTCCTGTGGAACAACATAATCAAGATGAAGAACACATCCAAAAGTTGCTTTTTCCCTTTATAATATATTCTTCCCACTCATTCATGTTGCCCAACTCCATGATCCCAGAGAACCACTGATTTGCTTTCAATCACAAGAGGTCCGTTTGCATTTTCCAGAAATGTTACATAAATTATGTCAGACAGTATGTATTCTTTTTCCGTCTGGCTTCTTCTATTCAGTATTATTATTTTCAGATTCATGCATTTTGTTGTATATTTCAGTTATCCATTGTTATAGATATTAGATTTTATTTATGAATTTTTAGTTGAAGTTATTTATTTTCCTTAAAAATATTTATTTATTTATTTATTTATTTTTGGGTGAGGCTAGTAGGTGGTACAGTGGTAATAATACAACTGAGTCCACATGGAAAAGTCCCATATCCTGGAGCTTCTTTGTACAAGCCAGGTTCACGTGCCAGCGATCCAGGATGGTTGAGACTGGGAGGGGCTGTGGTGTGAATATTCTAGTGGGATGCCTGTTTCTCCCCTCCTTCCTGTCTCCTGATATCAGAGCTGGGTGGAGATGAAGGCATAATCTCTCAAAATCTGGACCATTGTTGCCAGATTTCGGGGTTCTTTAAAGTTCCTACTACCAGGTCTGACAGCCATAGCTCAGGGAAAAGGTGCAGTCATTCCTTGTAACATAGAATAAACTTGAGAAGATGTTTAAGGGACCAGTGGCGCCCCCCTGGAGGCAGCCCTTCAACTGTTGCTGCGCTAAGAGCACCACCCCATGGTGGGGTCCATTCTTTCTTTTTTTTTTTTAGAGATATTTTTGGTATAGGGTGTGTGCACTTGCTGGAGAGACAGAAAGATGGAAAGCAAGAAGTCACCCCCCGGAGAGGAAGGTCATTCCACAGTCCCTTCTCCTACATTCTTCTCTTGGGACTTTGGATGCGTGCCTGGCATGAGTTTCAAGCTGCCGGGTTGGGGAGTCCAACGACATAATCATTAGGCCATCTGCTGGTCTAGTTCCATTCTTTTTGCTCAGGATCGCTTTGATTATTTGGGGTCCTTTGTGATTCTATACAAATTTCATAATTGTTTTTTCTATTTCTATGAAGAACATAATTGGTATTTTGATATATAGCTAGCACATTAAATCTGTAGATTGCTTTTGGTAGTATATGCTTTTTTTATTTTATAGGTTTTTGTCTTAGGATGTGTGCACTCACGAGAGAGAGAGAGAGAGAGACAGTGAGAGGGAAAATGAAAAATCACCCCAGAGGGGGGATGGCTCCTGAGTTCTTGGGTATGCATATACACACACCTGGCATGATCTTCAAGCCACGAGGCTCTGGACTCGAACTCTGGTCAGCTATGTGGGAGTCCATTGACAGAACTACTATTGGCTCCAGTAGTAAATACATTTTAATAGAATCAATTCTTCTAATCCATGAACATGGAACGTCTTTCCATTTTGTGTGTCGTATTCAATTTCTTTCATCACTGGTTTAAAATTTTTATTATAAAGGTCCTTTAACTCTTTGGTTAATTTTTTTTTTAATTTCCTTTTCAGCTATTTCATTATTGTGTGAAAGTATTACTGAATTTTGTATGTTGTTTTTGTATTCTGCAACTTTATTGAATTCATTTATCAGATATAAGAAGTTTTTTTTTTTTGGTTTTCTCTATATAAGAACATATCTGCAAACGGACAGTTTGACCTCTTTCTTTGCAATTTGTGTACCCTTTATTTCTTTTTCTTGACCAATTTCTCTGGCTACAACTTCCTTACCCATTCTTTTCCTACTTCTTTCTTCTTTCTTTCTTTCTTTCTCTCTCTCTCTCTTTCTTTCTTTCTTTCTTTCTTTCTTTCTTTCTTTCTTTCTTTCTTTCTCTTTCTTTTTTAGAGGTTTTTGCCTTAGGGCACATGTGCTCCTGAGGGAGAGAGAGAGAGAGAGACAGACAGAGACAGAGACAGATAGAGACAGACAGTGAGAGAGAAAGCAAGAAATCATCCTCTGAGAGGATGACCACACTCACACTGCAATCCCTTTTCCTCCATTCTCCTCTTGGGATCTTGGCAATACACATACATGCACTTGGCGTGAGTTTCAAGCCTCTGGATCCAGGACTTGAACTGCTCTCAGCCATGTGGGACTGTTGAGACATAACCACTACGCCATCTGCTGGTCCCCCTACTTTATCTTTCATCTCCCTTTTGGGAGGGATTCCCTTTTTTAGGTTTATGTTATTTGATTCATATTGTAGCTTGGCTCTTATTTATTTGGTGCCATTCTAGTATGTTCATTTATTTATATATTTATACATACATATATATATATATATAGAGAGAGAGAGAGAGAGAGAGAGAGAGAGAGCGAGCGAGCCAGAGGATGTATGCACTTACTAGAGGGAAAGAGAACACCCCTCAGGGGTATGGTCTTGCCACAATCCTCTTTCTTGCATTTCTTCATTTCATTAGGATTTTAGGCATGCACATGCCAATGTGTTCCTTTTTTTTTCTTTTTTTGTTTTTGGAGGTGGGAGAGGTTTCTGCTATAGGGTGTGTGTGCTTGCCAGAAAGACAGAGAGAAAGAAAGAGAGAAATCATCCCCTGGGGGGGGGATGGCCATGCCGCAATCCCTTCTCCATTCTCCTCTTGGGATCTTGGGCACGCATGCACATGTGTCCAGCGTGAGTTTAAGCCACCGGGTCTGGGACTCACACCGCAGTTGACTACATGGGAGTCCAGCGACATAGCCATTACGCCAACTGCTGGTCTCACCAATGTGTTTTTCTTTTTCTTTTTTTTTTTTTTTCTTTTTTTTTTGGAGAGGTTTTTGCTATAGGGCGTGTGCGCTCTCCAGACAGACAGAGAGAGACAGAGAGAGAGAAAGCGAGAAATCACCCTCCAGGAGGGATGGCCACGCCGCAATCCCTTCTCCTCCATTCTCCTCTCGGGATCTTGGGCACGCACGCACATGCGGCCGGCGTGAGTTTAAGCCACCAGGTCTGGGACTTGAACCACGATCGACTACGTGGGAGTCCAGCGACATAGTCATTACGCTAACTGCTGGTCCCTCACCAATGTGTTTTTCAAGCTGTTGGGGCTGGGATTCAAACCACAGTTGGCCATGTGAGATCCAGCTCCTATGCACAGCCTTAACTGCAGCACTAAGAGGCTAGCCTTCTAGCCTATTTAAAGCCTACCTTGCTACCTTCTTAAAATTCTGTGTGGCCATTTAATCCTATGGTGGCTTTATCTTGTTTTAATGCGTTCAAATGCTTCCTCTTGCCTTTAATTCAGTATGTATCAAGAATTCTGAATTATTTTAATATCTATCTATTCATGGTAAATTGGCAGTTTCTGCATTGTGCAGTATGGTAGTCACTAGCCACAACTGGCTATTTAAATTTTAATGAATTAAAATTAGATACGATTCAAATTTAGTTTCTTGTTTGCACTAGCTGCATTTCAGGTGTTCAGGAGCTGTATGTGACAGTGATGACCATATTGGACAAGGCAGATAGAGAACATTTCCTTCATTGCAGAAAGCTCTGTTAGTGTCGGTTATAAGATATATACCATAATTTGGGACCAGCAGTTGGCGTAATGGCTATGTCTCTGGACTCCCGTGTGACTTTTGAAGCTACTGGGTCTGGAACCAAACCACGGTCTGCCATGTGGAAGTCCAGTGATGAACCCACTATGCCATTTGCTGGCCCCAGTATTGTGATTTTTTTTTTTTTTTTGAGAGGTTTTTGCTATAGGGCACGTGTGCTCACCAGACAGACAGAGAGAGACAGAAAGCAAGAAATCACCCCCTGGGGGGGATGGCCACGCCACAATCCCTTCTCCTCCATTCTCCTCTCGGGATCTTGGGCACGCACGCACACACGCCCGGTGTGAGTTTTAAGCCACTGGGTCCGGGACGCGCGTGGGAGTCCAGCGACATAGCCATTATGCTAACTACTGGTCCATTGTGATATTTTTGATAATCCAGTTTAGTGGTCTTCCTGTCCAGACGGTGATTCAGAAACAGTGGCTGACTATAAATGAGAAGTTGGGTACTTGGAAAGTATAACTAGGTAAAGCATTTTTTGACATTTGGGTGCATTTTGTGGTATGACTTTTTTCTTTGTAGGAAACTCAATGATCGTATGTCCTGTGTTGTCTGTGTGCTTTGAGATGATTTGTCTGTACTCTCCTTTTCTAGGTGCTAAGAGATGGCTCTCATGGGTCTCCTCTCTGCCTGAGAATTGGGTGCTAAGGGCACAGGACGAGCCAACACTGACGCTGGGTTCCTTGCTTGAATGAGCCTTCATTTTCAGCCACTCCAGTCCAACTGCTGCGTGGAACTGCTCATTTTCTCTTGATGATGGGGATTGGCAAGAACACTACATCCAAGTCAATGGAGGCTGGAAGTTCAACAGAAGGCAAATATGAAGACGAAGCCAAGCACCCCGCCTTCTTTACTCTTCCGGTAAGAGCGTCTACTGTTTTCCTTTCTTCTGAAACCACGCTAACGCTTGTGAATGGAATCAGCACGTGATACGCCTTCACGCTTAACCTTTTCAGTGATGGTGACGATCTTTGAAAGCCAAATGCTTTTCATGTCAGTTTTTGGACTGCTTCTTGGGATTTAGCCCTGCTCTTAGCCTGGACTCCCTTGCTGGGATTAATTTCAGGAAGGAAACACACATTGCCATTCATGTGTTAGACCTAGCTCCGTCCTTACTGTGCACTAGAGGATATTGAAGGCTTAATTTTATCTCTGAAAATATGCTCTTATGAAATAACATGAAACCCATTTTCATACTCTGATTGCAAGGTGGGAGGGTGAACGACTTATTGTTTGGAACCCAAATGTCCATGCTTGGTGTTATGGTGGCAGCACCCAGGTACTGTAGCTTTATGTGCAGAGGTGTTATCAGTCCAGTAAGGCTGATTATGCACAGTCAGTATCTTCAGGACTAACATTTTTCCCAGTGGAGAATGATAATTTTGATGTATATAAAGTTACCTACAAAGTGTTGGCTTAAAAAGGTCTCTAGAGAGTTTTGGACTCCAACTATTTCTTTCTTCTTTACAATAGAAATATAGTTAATGGCAAAACTATTCTAGGATTATTCCCCCCAACCCCCCCAGCTTTTGCCATAGGGTTCATGCACTTGACAGAAAGAGGGAAAATGAGAAATCATTTCCTGGGGGAATTACCCTGCTGCAGTCCATTCTCTTCTCGGGATTTTGGACACATATGCACATGTGCCCATGTGTGTTTCAAGCCGCCGGGTCCAGGACTTGAACCGTGGTTGGCTATGTAGGAGTCCAGCGCCTCAACCACCATGCCACCTGTTGGCCCCTATTCTAGGATTCTTTAAAACAAGATTCTGGAATTTGCATCACTGTGGTGTTATTCCATCAGAAAGACATGAGCATGACATCATAAGTAGATTGATTTACTACTTTTATTTATATCCACTAGATTTTACAACTAGCATTACTGTGTTTTTTTTTTCCCCACAAAGCAAAATTTTAAAACTGAATTTTTTGTAATGTTGAAGACTTACAGTTGACACAGGTTTCTAGGGAAGGAGACGGTATAGCTTATTCACTACCCAGTTGTTCAAGTTTAAATTAGATCAGTGTTGGAAAGTGAAAAAGAAAGTTTCCTATGTGGGTAGCGACAGTCTCTACCATGGCCTGTTTGGCCTTTAGAGCCCAGCAGAATTCACTTCAGGCCCAAGAATTGTTGAGAGTATCTTAACCACCAGCTGCCTTGTTGTTATGGTCCAGTGTTTTAGATTTATTTACTTTAGCATTAAAATTGTGGTATTTTACAGTTAGCACTTAAATTTACCGGTGTACGTTACCAGTTTTTGTATTTCCTGTTGTATCTTGCCTCGTTTCGTTTTTAAAAAAAACAAACAGGGACCAGCAGTTAGCGTAATGGCTATGTCGCTGGACTCCCATGTAGTCGACCGCGGTTCGAGTCCCGGACCCGGTGGCTTAAACTCACGCCGGGCGCGTGTGCGTGTGTGCCCAAGATCCCAAGAGGAGAATGGAGGAGAAGGGATTGCGGCGTGGCCATCCCCCCTGGGGGGTGATTTCCTGCTTTCTGTCTCTCTGTCTCTCTCTGTCTGTCTGGCGAGCGCACGTGCCCTATAGCAAAAACCTCTCCAAAAAAAGAAAAAAGAAAAAAAAAAACAAAAAACCAAACAAAAAATACTGAGGGTCTGTAGATATGGTCAGTCTTAGTCTTTGTACGTTAGTAAATAATTATAGCTTGCTCTCACCTCTTTATTTTTATTACTTCCATATGAGAGAGAGAGATAGAGAGAGACAGACAGACAGAGAGCTTGGCAGCCCCTAGCGGGGCATTGACACTGTGATCCGCACCCAGCCTCAGCCAGCCTGAATCATGGACACGCACACACAGGCTGCCTGAACAGGGCGGCCTCGGGACATGAACCTCGGATCTTCGCATGTGGATCCAGCAGCATGAAGTGTTGCATAACTGCTGTGCCACCAGCTGGCCCCGGCTCTCAACTCTAATGAACTTCTTTGAAGTAGAAGTTTGAGCTTCCCACACCATCTCCATTTCCCTCTAAGTGCTTTCTTATGATTTGGATTTCTTTACTCGGTGCTAATTTCTGGATGAATTCTTTGTGTTTTCCAGTTTACTAATTCTTGTGTACCGTCGTGTGTCTCTGTTGAATTTTTATTGCAATGATTATACTTACTTCTAAAATTACTGTTTGGCTCATTCCTATCTACTTTTGGTTCTTAATTTCTTGTATGTAGGTGTTTGTTTTTTAAACTTTTTTTTCCCATTTAAATATTGAGAACCCTAATGTATTTATTTTAAAGTCTCTCTCCAGTTGTTCTCTTTTTACCTGGAGACTGTGTGGATTTTCTTCTCTCTCTGTGCTCTGGTGGTTTTCCATTTTCCTGTCCTGGATTCGGTCTGGAAGCAGGTCTTATACTGTGTCAGCGTGTCACTGAGTGTGTCACTGTACAGGCCCTGTACGTGGTTGCTGAGCCATTGGAGAGGGGAGGGCCGCCAGGCAGAGCTGGCAAAGGAAGAGAGGGCTGAGGGCCTCACTGTTGGATTGGCCAGGGCAGCTGATCATAGGATCATGCCAGGCCATCACTGCCTGCTACTGGGGCCTTATTTCATCCTGGCTTTTGAAATCATACTAGTGAAGAGTAATAGCACAGTAGCCCTGTGCTTTTTACACACCAGCTATTAACCTCGTGTGGCTATTTAAATGAAGTACACTCTTAAGATTCAGTTCCTCAGTTGCGTCAGTCAAGAGCTCGGTAGCCACCTGTTGGCTGGTGGTTAGCCCATCTGTTTGCCCATCTATAGTTCAGGGCCTTGCAAGACCCTGAAATGCAGGCTCTTATTTCCGTGTTTGATTTGGATTCCAAAGCTGGGCCTCAGGCCAGCAGCTGTTAAGATATCTAGATTCAGGTATGCTTGAGTGCAGGGACATCAGGAACCTTGAATATCAGAACAGAACCTGGCTGCTCCTCAGACCCAGGCTGGAGTGTGTGGGAATGTGTTACTGGGGACACAGGTGTCAAGGATCTCCTCCTGAGCTAGTCTCGTAGGCATCCTGTGGTAGAGAAATGCTTCCTAAATAAATGCTGACTTTAAAGTCACATGGGAGAGACTCAAGAGTTTTTTTATCAACAAAATAAAACAAGCACCCAGAATTATTTTAAAAGAAAAAGAATAAATTCATACATATAAGAATTATGACTGTGTCTCAGTAAGAACAAAAGACATGCAGAACCCCAGGATTCATGGAAATTTAGCCATATGACCAGAGTTGGTATGAAACAGGGAGAACATAGCAAAAGATCTTATCCCAGAGGAATCTCGATAGGCCAATTTGCATGTTTTTAAAGGCAGCTAGGAAGTGTGTAATAGGAGTGAATATAGCATAGCGAGAAATTGGAACTAGAAAAATGTAGCAAAACATCTTGAAGAACTTCTGTACCCAGAGGACATTGACCTAAAAACACAGCTGGGAAGTACAGCCAGGAAAAGGTCGTGTGTTTACTCTGCTCTTCTCCTGTGTTGGTGGCTCTCCTATCAGCTGAACCTGGAAGCCAACCTAGCAGCCTCAGCTCCCTCTTGGCACAGTCCATCTGCCACAGTCTGTCGTTCAACCCTCTCATCCTTCAGAGTTTAAGGTTAGTGTTTAAGTTCCTTAAGCTTTTGTTTCTACTGCTACTTTAGCAGCCTCTGAGGATATTTGAGTCTCTTTTGGATGGCAGGAGCCAATCATTCTCTCTGGAGATGTAAGGGGTGGACAGAGGAGTAGCTTAATTAGCTTCATTTTATCAGAGAATGGGAGAAATATTCATGTGTGTGCATAGAAATGTATAACTTGTCTCAGCCTCCCCTGTTGTGTATTCTCCAGAACCATATGAGATGGAGAATCCACAGACATGTGCTCTTACATTGATTAAATATGTGCATGGCCATCACGTGGTCAGCACCACACAGACCTGGGAACAGGCCTCATTCAGTCTAGCGGGGGAGATATGAAGGACTTGAATTCAGTGCAGAGTGCTGTGGGAGTGTCCTGGCAAGACCCTTGCCCAGCTGTGTTGCTGGGTGAACCTGGCCAATCAGATAAAGTCTCCCAGGGGAGGTGACATCAAAGTCCTGAGAAAATGTCTAGGTGGAGCAGGTCCAGAGGAGGGTGGCCAGCATGGCCATGTCCTGCTCTGGGCACAGATTTGCTAGAAGCAGAACACAGGACAGAGGGAATGGCGAGGCAAGGTTGTAGCCAGTTTGGGGTAGAGAATTCCTGGTGGGGTTGGGGATGCTATGCTGATGGGCTGGATGAAGTGGGAGCAAGAGAGGGACAAGGGATGACTTCAGGCATTTTCTCTGAGCCCCTGGAAGGGTGGATTGGCCAAATCCTGAGGTGGAGGAAAACTATGGGATGAGAGAGGATGTGTGTCTGTGTCTGGGGGGCGGGTGGAGACATGCAATTTTAGGGGTAGAAAATTGGCTTTGAGTCTCTAGTGCTCAGGGACGGATGTGCGGCTGGAACTGTTCACTGGGAGTGGTATTTAAAGCCAGGCATCTGGACTGCATCACCAGAGGTAGATGTTGCTAAGAAAGAAAAGGGTCTGGAGGCTCAGGAAGACCCCCAGAAAGGACAGGTAAGGAGTGGTTGGTGAGGTTGAGGAGAACCAGGAGAGCTCTGTCCTGGAAGCCAGTGAAGAAGCACGAGAGTGAGCCAGATGAGGAATGAGGAACTGTTGGCTAGCCAGGGTTGGGCCTTGGCCTCACCAACGGGGAGAGTGGAGTTGTGGGTTTGTGGAAGAGCAGTGGTAATGCGGGCCATGGACCCCAGGTGGGGTAAGGAAGGACATGAGACTGATGCAGGGTTCGGGACAATGAAAGGCATTGGGGTCGAAGGTTTAGCAGGCCTTGTGGGCTGGAGGAACTGTGGGAATTGGGCTCCTTGAGGCATCAAGGAAGAAAGACCAGTGTCTGAGGAAGAGGCAGCGTGGAGAGGTCCTGAAGAGGTAGATCCGAGCAGATTCGGAGCTGCACTGGATGTGGGTGGGGCGGGACACCGAGAGGTCAAGAATGACTTCAAAGGGTTGGGATCAGGCACCTGTTTGGAGGCAGCAGCAAAACCAAAAACTCACAAACAAAATACAGTGTGCTTTTTTGTTTTGAAACTGACATGGGAAAGTAATGAGTAGAAAGAATATAGTGTAAGGGCTGCTCTTCTGTGATGCTTGTGATCATTTATTGTCCGGAAAGGACTGGTTCCTTTCCATTTGAGAAATCTCTTTTTTTTTAAAAGATTTATTTATTCATTCATTTATTTTGTAATTTGACCAGAGAGAGAAATTGAGAAAGCAAGCCGCTAGGTCCAGAACTTAAACCATTGTCGACCACGTGGGAGTCCAGCACATTAACCACCACGCCACCTACTGGCCCCAAGAAATCTCTTTTCAGTTCTTGTGTTCTATCAGCCACAGACATAGGATCCAGAATCATCAGGTCTTCCTCCACCTGAAATCAGATCGAAACACGATGAGAGTTTACAGAAAAAGCATATTATGAAAAAAAGAAGCATGGATTTAAAAATTGTTTACATCAAAATAAATTCACACTTTGGGGGACCAGCAGTTAGCGGAATGGCTATGTCGCTGGGCTCCCATGTAGTCGACCGCGGTTCGTGTCCTGGACCCGGTGGCTTAAAACTCACGCCGGGTGTGTGTGCGTGCGTGCCCAAGATCCCGAGAGGAGAATGGAGGAGAAGAGATTGTGGTGTGGCCATCCCCCCTGGGGGGTGATTTCTCGCTTTCTGTCTCTCTGTCTCTCTCTGTCTGTCTGGTGAGCGCACTCGCCCTATGGCAGAAACCTCTCAAAAAAAAAAATCACACTTTAATTTTGTTTTTCCATGAACGACTTGAAGTCCCCTTGCATTTACAGTTTCCTAATTCACCAGTTAGGAAGAGGGTTGGGAGCAGGCAGCCACAGACATTGCAGCTATCGCGTTTGCACTGGGTCTGCCCCGGCAGTCCCAGTTTATGCTGATTGCCCCAATATATTCACTGATAAGAGTCCCCCTTTACTCCCACAAGGGCCCTGGTTAGGATGATGAATTACATGGTCACCCTAATGACAACCTAAGAATGTGGAATACTTGAATGCATTTTAGCTTTTCAGGAGAAACTTTCTGAAAACTCTTATGTGGTTAGACTAGAGAAGGTTAAACCTTCTCTAATTATAAAAGCAGTACATGTTCATATTAGGAAATTTGGAAAATACAGTAAACATTTAAAACAATATTGCTGAATTGGATGGTTATGGAATTGATCAGAAAACAGCCTCTCTCCCACTCTCTGTGGTTTTTACAAGCGAATTTTCCTCTTCCTGTAAAATTTCTTTTTTCTTTTTCTTTTTTTTTTTTTTTTTTGCTATGGGGCACACATGCTTGCTGGAGAGACACAGAGAAAGAGAGAAAGAGAGAGAAGGTGAGAAATCACACCCCAGCGAGGATGGCCATGCCACAGTCCCTTCTCCTCCATCCTCCTCTCGGAATCTTGGGTCTTGGGCATGGTCATATATGTGCCTGGTGTGAGTTTCAAGCCTCCGGGTCCAAGATGCGAACTGCGGTCAGCCACATTGGAGTCCAGCGCCTTAACCACCACGCTACCTGCTGGCCTTGATGCACTTCGTTCTTTACTTTTTCTTCTTTCTTCCCTCCCTTTTGTTCTTTTTAGCTAAGTGACATTAGCAATCCTCTAAACTCCCCTATGCAGTAGCAGATTCAAATATACTCATTTTCAGCAATGAAAAGAAGGCAAAAAAAAGTTTTTTGGTGCAAGTAGCCTATTCTAAAAACCTAGTAAGGAAGCTCAGAACCCGTCCTTATCCTTATGACTTAACACCAGGTGCTGTGGAGTTCCTTCTGGTACATTCCTAAATTAGGGAGTTTGAAGTTGATAGATCTTAAAATTGAATGTTGGACAGTGATAATAGTTGTCTTAGAAAATGTTCTTTTTCTGTAAGAATCCTAGATCTTAGGCTCAAAGCATGTGATTCCGGGAAGGGTATGAGGATGAAAACACTCTTTCTAGAGTTGTCCCAAGGAATTGGTTTACTTCCCGTCTCTGTAAAATAAGAGTTTGAATCTACCGTATCACCACCATGGTTTAGGGGAGGGAATGTTCTTGCCAAGACAAAGCAGAACAACCAAGATGAGTGGGTTTTTCTGTTTTCAAATGTGAAAGTTGAGGGGAAAAAAGTTAGATAAAGAATATGCCATACACGTTTTCAAATAAAATCCTTAAGATTTTAAAGCATATAAGAGATTCTTTTTCCTTAGCCTGTCTTCCTTTGTAAGTCGTTATTGCTATTGTTTGTAGTGGCAGAGGTGAACACAGGCATCAGAGAGAGGAGGCGCTGCCCAGAGGGCCCGGTCATGCCTGGTCACTCCTCCAGTTCTCTATCCGATCAGGGTGCTGGCCATGTGCACATACATAGCATCTTTCTCAAGCTGCCAGGGCTAGGACTCGAACCTTTGTTGACCATGTGGGATCTGACTACTTTTTTTTTTTTAAGAGGTTTTTGCTACAGAGTGCATGCGCTTGCCAGAGAGACAGAGAGACAGAAAGCAAGAAATCACCCCCCAGGGGGGATGGCCACGCCGCAATTCCTTCTCTTCCATTCTCTTCTTGGGATCTTGGGCACACACGCATGTGCGCCTGGTGTGAGTTTAAGCCACCAGGTCTGGGACACAAACCGCGGTCGACTACAGTCGAGTTCAGCGACATAGCCATTACACTAACTGCTGGTCCTGGTATCTGACTACTTCTGTGTAGAGCCCATCGACTGTACTTACAGGGCCAGCCCTTTGTAAGTTTTTGATGTTCCTAAAAATTAATTATTTTGCTCTGGCTTTGAGGTTTCATGTAAGTTCTTATGTTACAGCTTACTTTGAATTTGAGTCGAGTTTGGGTAGTTTGATATGAGATGTTATTTGGCCAGCCAGTAATACCAGTGATATGGTGGTTAAGGCAGCTGGATCCCACATCGCTGGCCTCACAGTACAAGTCCCAGACTAGGCAGCTTGACAAACACATCAGATACATGTGCACGCATGGCCAAAATCCCAGAAAGAGAGTGGAGAAGGGATTGTGGTGTGTCCATCTCTCCAGGGGAGGCTTTCTTATTTTCTCTGTGTCTGTCTGTCTGTCTCTCTCCAGTAAGTACATGTGCCCTCTAGCAAACTCAAAAATAGAAAAAGAAAAAAAAAGCGAGATGTCATTAATGCTAAGTACACCGGTAATAGCTGGGAGACATACAGTTGGGTACGAATGAGGACAAGTTACAGACTTGCTACAGTTACTTACTATAGCAGGTTTACAAAGCTGATCACCTTAGCTGCTTCTCTCTCATTTTGTAAGGCCAGATTTATATCTTGTTCTGGGAAAGAGCTTTAAAGGAGTTTTGCCATTCTATTCTTTGTGGTACAAATTATACCAGCTGTGACAGGAATGTGACAAAGGCAGTTGGCTAAGCTTCTTGCCTTCTCTAGCCTGTGTGGTCCACCTGTGTACACCCTGCTGCCCCTGGTTTCTGTGGAGCATCATCTTTACTTTGCCTGGATCATCATAGAGGGAGGCCTCCAGAGCCTCCCTGCCTCACAGCCTTCCCCTGATCCCGATCCCGAGTCCTGCTGCTGTCTTTTTTTGGATATCCTGAGGTACTTTAGATCCTGAGGTACTTTAGATTTCTTTTTCTTCCGATCGAACCCTCTACTTCTAAATTCTTCATTCACTCCTAACTTGTGTTCACCTGAGTTGGGCGGGTAGGCTTCTCAGTTTTAATGTCTAGGGGTGAGATATACAGATTGGCATCTTTACTGTAATCTAAGTCCATAATTCTGTTGGGGTAAACAAGTTCATTTCCTGTAAGGATTTGATAGAATACTCGAAGAGGAAGCTCTGTTCTTGGAGCTTGCATGGCAGTAATTACCTAGGTGTTCACACACACACACCCCCAACGCTCATGCCTCTTTAATTTGTACACTGAAGAGTCTCCATATCTCTAGACTTTATGGTCCAAAATATGTTGTCAGAATGAGATGAAACAAACAAAACTCATGTGTGCTTTTACTGTCTCTATTTTAATAGTTTGTGTATTTTGTTTCCTGTCCTTGTCTTTCTTTTTTTTTAAAATTTTTGGGTGTAGGGTACATGTACTTGGTGGAGATAGAGAGGGAAAGTGGGAAAGCACCCCCCCCCCCCCAAGGAGAGATGACCACACTACAATCCCTTCTCCTTTTTATCCTCTCCAGACTTTAGCATGCACATGTGGCCAGCGTGCTTTTCAAGCCACTGGATCTGGGGCTTGAACAGCACAGTTGGCCATGTAGGATCCAGCTGCCTTAACCACCATGCCACTGTGGTATGGATATACCATAATTTATTTGATTTTTCTTGATATTCATCTAGAATATTTCTAATGTTTTGCTCTTACAGATAGCATTGCAGTGAATAATCTTGCACTTAGGTTGTTTCACTCAGTTGTGATTGAAAGGTACATTTCTAAGAATGGGATTGTTGGGTCGGGGTGGAGGGTTGAGGAGGGAGGATGCCTTGGTCAAGCCGAAGGTTCCCACCACCTTGCCTTCTGATGAGGCCATTCATTAGCCACGTGTGAACGCGTTCCTGCCTGGTTAGTAGCAGAATGTGTGGTCAGCCTGGGCTCTTGGGAAATTTGTTAAGTGGGAAAAAGTTTCCTGTTGTAGGTTTTTGGGTTTTTTTTTAATGTTTAATTTAATTTTATTTATTCTTCTTCAGTTTGACCAGCGAGAGAGAGTTTTAAGTTGTATCTTCTTATGAGTGAGGATGGGCATCTTTGAAAATACTCAGGAGCCATTTATATTTCTTTAGTATTTCCTGTTGGAAGGTTGACCTTTTTCTTAATGGTTTGTATTTTTTACATCTCAAAGAATTTAGTTTGGGGGCCAGCACTTGGCATGGTGGTTAAGATACTGGACTCCCACATGGTCAACTGCAGTTTGAGTCCCAGACCCACTGGCTTGCTTTCTCACTTTCTCTCTCTGTTTCTCTTTGGTGAGTGTACATGTCCTATAGCAAATTAGAAAGCAATACTAATAATAAATAAAATTAAATAAATAATTATTAAAAAGAAAAAGAATTTAGTTTATTATCTACAATGCATTACTGCTTAGAAAGAATGGGAAAAGATGGCCTCCTTTCGGTTGTCGTGTTGCCGTCTGCTGGTGCTCTCAGCAGCTCTTCTGCAGTCAGTTGGAGGACAGAGTCCACAGAGACTTCTAGTTAAGTTCTTAGAAACTCCGCCTAGAAAAATATATTTGATCAAAGTGCCCAGCCCAGTACTTGGCATGAATTTGTGCCAGGCACGCTAGCTGTCTCCACCCTATCTATCCTGGGTCTTCACTCTGGACCAATGACAGGCATATCCAAGTACCAGCATTTAGGGGCTATGGGATGGTACTAGGGAGAGGTAACGTACCTTCTGGCTTGTCTGGAAGGACATCTGATGCTGGGGGACAGGTGGGACACACCTGGATGCCTGGAGGTGCGTGTGGCTGCTGCAACCCCAGGAGCCTTCTGGAGAAGGTTAGAGCTGGCTGCTGCATGTGAAGGAGGTGGGGCTTTCTGGAACTTGCTTGCTTTTAGCTATAGTATTGATGACTCTGGATGATTTTGCTTGCCTATGACCACCAGGGCGTCACCGGGCTGTTCTACTTGAAGAGGCAGTGAAAGCACAATGACGGGCTTTGTGGCATCAGCCGGCTTCAGGGTAGCCAATGCTAAGTTAGGTCTATCAGCCATATCTTTTGGGGTGTCATAATCTGAGACTGACAAACTCTGGAGGCTTTATATATATTGTGTTATACTCATATTGATTCATTGTCATGGTAGTTAATTTTGGAATTTCCAGTAGTAGTGAAAGAAGGTGGAGAGTTTATGTTCATCAAAAGGGGTCTTGTAAAAAATGCTGGGAAATGTTCATCTTTTTTTCAAAATACATTTTAATTCTAGAATAGATTTGGGTACCAGTGGAAATAACTGTATGTGTGTTGGGAGGGTTAGGAGTAGTGTATGTTGTGTCTGCTTATTTAATGGTGAGAAGCATGTATGTATGCATGACAGAGGGAGGAGTGGAAGGGGGAAAGAGTACCTGCATGTATGCACCCTCAGTAGGGGATTGCAGGTGAGGAGATTCAATTTCCCAGCTTCTCGGGATCCAGGTGCCTGCACGTGTGCCTGGTGGGTGTTTGAAGTCAGCCCAGGATCTGGACCATGTGGGTCCAGCACTGCAGGTTGCTAGTGTTACAGCTGTTGCTGTGAAAGTGATTAGTCTGGTATAAAATGGTTCACTTAGCTGCCAGACAGACCCATCACAGTGGGGATTGAGTCATACCAGATCCTGCATGGTAAGAAATGGAGTTCTGAACATTGTCATTAGAGGGGCGGGGTTTCCCCGGTGCCCGTGCCCCCACATGACAGGTGACGGCTGCTGATTGACTAGCTCTCCTTCAGTAACACAGGCACACTCAGCTGTCAGTGAAGTCGTCACTCACCTGGCATTGCTGTGATACTGGCACTCAGATGACGTGCCTTACTGTGACCATTGTCTCTCCTACTTCCTACACCTCTGACCATCTTGGGAGGACATTTTAGAAACAGATACTTTAGTGCCGTTATCTTAGCGTAGTGGTAATAAAATAGGTGAGCAACATTGTATGTATTGAGAGTAGACAGACTCCCACACCCAAAGTCAAAGTAGGCATTGCATACAAGAGCCAGACCAAATCAACTGGATAGATTTGGGTAGAGAAAACCCATGTTCACATCTGATTGACTGATTGCACAGTCTTGAGTTCAGGGACATAATTTAAAGACACAAGTTTGGTTTTAAATAGTTTTGTAGGGAGAAGAGACATTTTGTTCTCAAAAGGGTGATACCTAATCTGCTGATATTTTTATAAAAACTTAAATCAATTTCCTGAGATGTAATATGCCAAGATTCCTCTGTTATCTGTAATGCTATTAATAACGAAAGAAAACCAGATTTTATTACACGTAGAAGGTTTCCCAAGACATGTTTTATTTCCCAGTTAAGATAACATTTAGAGGTTCAAAATATGAAGCTTCGATATTATCATTAACCTTCTTTATCCTTTTTTCTTTAAAAAAAATTCACGATGCCTTTTCTGAAGAACTGATTTTAATATTTGATTTTTAAAATTAAATTTCATGGGGCCAACAGGTGGCAGGGTGGCTAAAGGTGCTCGACTACCATATGGCCAACTATGGTTCAAGTCCTGGACCTGGTAGCTTGCTTTCTCACTTTCCCTCTCTCTCTCTGTCTCTCCCTGATCAAACTGGAAAATAATAAATAAATAATAAGAAAGTTAAAATAAAATAATTCTTCAAAAAATAAATTTCATGTATTAGGCTGTCAGGAAAGTTATGACATATTTATCTTTGCAAAAATGGGTCATGATTTTCCCAACCACCCAATACTTTTTAAAAGTATAACAATAATAGATCAAATTTATTAAACCAAATGTAACAAAATTAGTAAAATAGACCGGTACTTTGAATAGAACTCTGTATCTTTAGGTGCTGTTCAGGCAGCTCCCTGCACATAACCACATCAGAAACCAGTGGTCAGACAAGAGCAGTCCCCATGGGTCCACCTGCCTCTTTGCTGCCCAGTCCCTTCCTCCTTTTATTAAGAACCTGTATCTTTTCCACCTTTCTCCAAACCTCTAACCTTCCAGGTGTGTTCCCGTTTCTAGCTAGAGATCTGGTGGAGAAGGGGCATGACCCCTCCCCTTTAGGGATAAGAGCTGCATGGGAGAGGGGAGGTGGGTTGGCTGCATCTTGGCTCTACAACATGAGGTTGATAGGGCAGAAGGCGGCTCTGAGGTCTCCACGGACATCTTGGCCTTTTACTTCACCCTACCCATTCCCCTCTCCCCACCAACCTGGGCTTTCTCAGTTCCAGACATATTTCTTGGATCTTTAGTGTGTTTAATTTCTCCCCTGTTGTACAAATAAATTATTTATTAATAGAAAATTATGAAAATGCATACATGCAGACATGTTAGAAAGCGTAAGTTATTTAGGTCAATAATGTTTACAGCTATAAATAATCTTCCTGGACTAGCCTGGAAAAATAAAGCTTCTGGGGACAGCAGGTGGCATGGTGGTTGAAGTGCTGGACTTCCCACAGTTCGAGTCCCAGACCTGGCGGCTTGCTTTCTCACTTTCCCTTTCACTCTCTCTGGTGAACTCATGTGAAAGAATAATAATGATAACAAATAAAATAAAATAAATAATTCTTTTAAAAAAAGAAAGAAAGAAAGAAAAAAAAGTAAAGCTTCCTTTCTGGGATGATTGGTGAGGATCAAACACGTTTTGGATTGGTTCGTGAACGCCACTTTGCCGGTCCTTTCACCAGTCTCTTTGGGATTAGAACCTTAATTCACTCAGTCCTCCCGGTGAGGAAACCAGACAGTGGCCTGGACACTTCACCCCATCTTGTTCAGGGCTGGCATGTTGTCTGCAGCACTCTGATGGGGTCTCCCTCCCCTGCACTCACCGGCAAAGCTGCGCGGTGCTGCAGCTCGCATCCGGGCAGTCTCCAGGGGTACCGAGTGCATGTCTTCCTCTCTTGAACCAGCCTACTTTTCCTGGCCCATCGGGAATAGCTCAGCCCAGGCCACTGTCCCCTCTTCTCCTGAAGGGTCTGCTCGTCTCTGCTCCTGTTAGTGACCCTTTCCTTCACCCTACCCCGTCACGTTCCTAGCTGAAGTCAGAGTGGCCATGTAAAGCAGGTCTCAGACCCTGGCACTTCTGTGCTCTGCATCCCTTTTGCTCCCAGTGGCCTTTCGTGTTAAGTCAGAATTCCTTAGTATGGTGGCCCCTTGGGACAGTGCTGTTGGAGGGTGTTGGAGGTGCATCCCCATTGCCTGGAACACAGCCAGGGTATGCTGAGAGAATGTGCAAGCCTGCTCTGGGATTAGGAGTGCCTGCGTGGATAGTACTTACTATTAAGCCTGTGTGTGTGAGAATGGAATTAGGGGAGCGGTGAGAACTGCTAACACTTGCCCAAATCTGCCCTCTCTGGTGCCACATAAATTTAAAACAAACAGAACCAAACATTGAGGTGAAGTTTGCGTAACATAAAATTAACCATTTTAAAGTGAATGATTCAGTGACATTTAATACGTTTACGGCGTTGTGAAACCACCACTTCCCTCTAACTCCAGAACATTTTCATCACTCCTGCACCCACCATCAGTTGGTTGTTGGTTACTCCCTGCAGATGACGGCAGGTAAAGGCCAGCTCTTGCTAGGATGGGGCTTTAAATCAGGCCTGGGCTTCTCTGACAATTTAGTCACTGACCTGTGTTGTTTTAAGAGAGTTCACCCTGAGTCACGTGTGTCTCTTTTGGCTCCTCCGTAAGTTCAGTACTGCTGTGTGACTTGGGCAGGGTTCTCATGGTATATTAAGAGTTTTGTGTTGTGGACCTGAACTTGGCTGAACCTCGAATCCTACTAACAGCATTTTATAGGCAAACCACAGCTGGCCAATGTCAAAAGTATTAGAGTGATTTAGAAATATTTTAAAAGCAGATCAGCAGATCTTTATTTGAAATAATATATAAGAAAAGTATACCCTCTAAGAATATGTACTGGTTAATTGCGATCTCTGGCATGTTTTAAAACCAGCTTCAGACATGGGTTATAATCTGTCACCTTGAATGAGCATTTTAATTTTTCTCTGCCTGATGTCTTTGGCTACAAAAATAAAAAGATGGAAGATGGAAACTATCTCTGGGTTTTCTCAGTTCAAGCTATGCTTCTTGGATCTTTAGTCTTTACATTTTTTTTTTCTTTTAGAGAGTTTTTTTTACTATAGGATACGTACGCTCCCCAGAGAGACAGAGACCGAGAGACAGAAAGTGAGAAATCACCTCCTCACCTCCCCCCCCCGGGGGGGGAATGGCCATGTCACAATCCCTTATCCTCCAGACTCCTCTTGGAATTTTGGGCACACATGCACGTGTACCCGGTGCGAGTTTTTAGAGGCCAGATGCAGGTCTTGAACTGCGGTTGCCTACATGGGAGTCCAGCAACATAACTCTTATACCATCTGTTGGTCCCTAGTCTTTTAAATTTCTTCAGTGTTGTACAAATAAATTGTGCCCTTTTTTTTTTTTTTTTGAGAGATTTTAGCTGTAGGGTGCATGCTTATTAGTGGAAAATTACTAAAATGCATTAAGTGAAAAAAGGTAGTCCTTTTTTTTTTTTTTTTTTTTTTTCCCGAGAGGCTTTTTGCTATAGGGCACGTGCGCTCACCAGAGAGAGACTGAGAGACAGAAAGTGAGAAATCACCCCCCAGGGGAAATGGCCACACCACAATCTGTTCTCCTCCATTCTCCTCTTGTGATCTTGGGCATGCACGCACATGCGCCCAGTGTGAGTTTAAGCCACCGGGTCTGGGACTCAAGCCGCGGTTGACTACGTGGGAGTCCAGCAACATAACCATTATGCTAACTGCTGGTCCCAAAGTGGTCCTATTGATTAAAGACAACCACTGTGAATATATTTTACAGTAGGTCTTATCCATTTAAAGTTGAAGTGTATAAATAACACATGGATACATGCTGATAATGAAAGATCTAAGATTAAAGCAGGGTTGGGAGTGTCTGGGTTGAAGGTGTCTGCCATTGCTGTCCTTATCCCTATGTCACTCTTCCTGCTGGCTTGTCAGTTTTCTGGATCCTTTGCTAACTATTTAAACAGGTTAGGGAGATTATTGCAGTTTTATTTATTTATTTTTAAAAAGAATTATTTACTTAATTTTATTTATTATAATTATTTTTTAATTTGACCAGAGAGAGACAGAGAGTAAAGGAAATTGAGATAACAAGCTGCCAGGTCCAGGACTCAAATCAGAGTCCAGCTCCTCAACCACCATACCACCTGCTGGCTCCAGTTTTATTTTAATTAAAAAAATACATATTATAGGGACCAGCAGTTGGCATAATGACTGTCACTGAACTCCCACGTAGTCGACCGCAATTTGAGTCCCGGACCTGGTGGCTTAAACTCACGCCAGGCACGTGTGTGTGCATGCCCAAGATCCAGAGAGGAGAATGGAGGAGAAGGGATTGCAGCGTGGCCAACTCTGCTGGGGGGTGATTTCTCACTTTCCGTCTCTCTTTTTCTCTCTGGCTTTCTGGCAAGTGCACGCATCCTATAGCAAAAACCTCACCCTAAAAAGAAAGAAAGAAAGAGAGAAAGAGAGAAAGAAAGAGAGAAAGAAAGAAAAAAGTTATTATAAAGTTTTATAGTGAAGTAAAATGAAAGTGCTAAGCAGAGAAGAATGAAAGTGAAAGGACACTCTTAAATGTTAGGGGTGGGCTGTCTTCAAAGGTAGATACTAGCCTATTTTATTTTAATTTATTTTTTAAGCACAATTGGGATAGTTCTAGGCTTATTGATTTGTATTTTTTAAATACAGTATTTCTTGGAGTTCTTTCGTTGTTAGTGTATCAGCTTTATTTTTTAAAATTTTGTTTATTTCTGTATTATTTTTTAAATTTTTACTTTTTATTAATTTTATTCATTGCCATTATTTTTTTTTGAGAGGTTTTCGCTATAGGGCGCGTGCGCTCACCAGACAGACAGAGACAGAGAGATAGAAAGCGAGAAATCACCCCCCAGGGGGGATGGCCACGCCGCAATCCCTTCTCCTCCATTCTCCTCTTGGGATCTTGGGCATTACGCTAACTGCTGGTCCCCTCATTGTCATTATTTAATTAAAAAAAATTTTTAAGTTGACCAGAGAGAGATAGAGGAAAGCTGCCAGGTCCAGGACTTGAACTGTGGTCAGCCATGTGGGAACCCAGTGCCTTAACCACCAGGCCAGCAGATTTATTCTTCATAATGGCTGAATGTTATTCTCTAAGTGGTTGTACCATTTAGTAGTGTCTGTCTTTTTGACGAACATTCAGAGCTCCGGATATTCAACATTTCATACAGTCCTGCAGTGGTCAACTATGAGTGTACATATCACTTGCATGGATTTTTCTGGAGAATAATTCTCTTTGAGTAAATTGATGGATCCAAGAAGATGCCTACTTTAAATCACATTGCCTGGTTCCCCTGTCCCTCTCCCCTCTCCCCCCCACCCCCCTGCCCCACACACAAAGGCCATTCCACTCAAGAAAATATCCTTGGGACCAGCAGTTGGCATAATGGCTGCGTTGCTGGACTCCCATGTAGTTGACCGTGGTTCAAGTCCTGGACCTGGTGGCTTAAACTCACACTGGGTACGTGTGTGTGCGTGCCCAAGATCCCGAGAGGAGAATGTAGGAGAAGGGATTGTGGCATGGCCATCCCCCCTGGGGGTGATTCCTAGCTTTCTGGCAAGTGCATGCACCCTATAGCAGAAACCTCTTTCTAAAAAAAAAAAAAATCCTTAAATTCTTTCTGAGAACTTAAGAGAGTAGTTCTGTTCCTACACTGATTAACACTAGATTCATCTTTTAAATTTTCCCCCATATTTATGTTAACCAATGAAAATTTATGTTGATCATCATTTCTGTAGTTTTAAATAAGATAGGACAGATTTTTTTTAAGAGGTTAATTTTTATTGAAAGCTTGTAATATGCCAGATGTTAGTCGGTGTGCCCTGACATGTATTAGGTCATCAGGAAAGTCATAATGCATTTTTACATAGACCCAATATTATTTCTTCTTCTTTTTTTTTTTTTTTTAAATTTTTTTAATTGCCAGAGTGTTTATGTGCTTGCAGGGCAAGGTGGCATTTGGGGGTGGAGAAAGCGCTTTCCAGTGGGGCATGGTCATCCTGAAATTTCTTCTCCTCCATTTCTCCCTCCGGTTGGGATTTGAGGCACACATGCACACATGCCTAATATGATTTTTTTTTTTGAGAGGTTTTTGCTATAGGGCACTTGCGCTCACCAGACAGACAGAGAGAGACAGAGAGACAGAAAGCAAGAAATCACCCCCCAGAGGGGATGGCCATGCCGCAATCCCTTCTCTGTTCTCCTCTCGGGATCTTGGGCATGCACGCACGCACACGCGCCCGGTGTGAGCTTAAGCCACCGGGTCCGAGACTCGAACTGCAGTCGACTACATGGGAGTTCAGCTAACTGCTGGTCCCCCTAATGTGATTTTTAAGCCACCAACCAGGCCTGAATTGAAACTACTTATTGTCTAGATATGTGGGATCTAGCTCCCTTAACCACTTGTCTGCTGGGACTATCCCAGAGATGCAACAGATTTTCATGCATTTTATTTTATCTTTTATTTCTGTGAATTATATAGTCTTATCTTTTACCCATTTCCTTTGGATTGTGGTTTTTATCATTGACTTACAGGTATTCTTTATGAATTACTGATACTGACTCTTCTATATGCTGTACTGTATTTTCTCTTAGACTCTCAATTGTCATTTTTTTTTTTTTTTTTAAGTTTCTTTCCTGGGACTGGCAGGTGGCATGGTGGTTAAGGGCACTGGATTCCCACATGACTACCCATGGTTCGAGTCCGGGACCTGGTGGCTTGCTTTCTTTCTCTCTCTCTCTCTCTCTCTCTCTCTCTCTGTGTGTGTGTGTCTCTGTCTTTCTCTCTCTGTCCCTCTCTGGTCGAATTTAAAAAAAGAAAGTTTCTTTCCTTTATGAGCGTGAGAGCCAAGAGAGAGAAAGACAAGTACCTTATGCCATGATCCTCTCACCATCCCCTCCCAGCCTTCCTAGCCAGACAGGATCGTGGGTGTGCACGCCTTGTGCATACACGTGATCTGAGGAGCCAGACCCATGCTCTTCCATATGGATCCAGCTTTGCTTGAATAGTATATTACTGCTGCCCCACCAAGCCAGCCCACCATTGGGTTCTTTCTCATTCATTTCCCAGTGGGAGCATTTAAACCGTTTATGTGTTTTTGTTAATCTATTTTTTCAAAATGTGTTTGTGGCCCCAGCATGGTAACTGTATATGCTGATTTCACAAGGAAAGCCTTAGTTTGATTCCCTGAGCAACCTGAACACACCAGGCACAGTGTCTTAACTAAAGTGGCTTAGGATGTGCTCTTACCCGCTCAGAATGCCTGGGATCCTGGCTGACTGGGGCAGGACTGTGCTGTGGTGAGACCTTGTCAGGGGTCTATATCTCTTTCTCTCTCATGAGATAAATAAATCCGGACATGGAATGGATGCTGTTACCCATACATTTAACTTAACCGTGCTTAAGAAGTAAGTTAATTCAATTCACTGCATTTTTCTTTGATGTTGCAATCTTCATGTAAAAATCATTTTCCTTGTGGTATTCGAGACCTAAGTGGTTTATAAGCAGTGTTATTTTACTTAAATTGTGATGACTTCCTTTGACTTAAAGTCATTTTTGCTTTTACTGTTGTTTCTTTAGTATAGATATCTAGAAATGGACCCATTTAGCTAAAGAGTAAAAATATTTTCAGGTTTTTGCTACAGGCTGGCAAAAGCCAAGACGATCATGCTGCCCCTCCCGGGGGGGTGGAGGGAGGCATGGAAAAGGGCTCTGACCTGCCAGGACCCATCTAGCTCCTCTGATGTCATTCAAGGATGAGCTCTGGTCTTTCCTTGAGGGCCCAGAAACTAGGTTTTGTTGATGTAGACCTTCCTTTCATCCCTTAATGCCTCAAGCAAATGTCCATGCCAGTGGAATGTAGGTCATTGCAGCAAGAAAGAACTAAATACCAAAAGCTCTAATTAGAATATTTGTTTCTTCCTCTTAGGAATGCCATGTTAGGGGTTGCTATCAGATGGTCACATGGGAAGGGGTCTTAACTAAGGCGGCTTAGGGTACTCTTGCTTGCTCAGTCAGAGCCCTTCAGCTGAGCCTCCCTGGCCCTCGAGGGCTCTGGGGTCTTGTTCCACACAGTTCCTCTGGGATGTTCACTTCTGGTCTCCCCTAGTGGAGCCTCTTGCTCATGCAGCCTGACCACGTGGGACACGGAGCACACGTCTCATCCACCAAAAATGCATGCCTGCCGGTCACTGCCGAAGCACACACTTGTCAGGAGTTTCAGCTATGAAAATCCAGAAGGTTGCTGTTTGAATGGGTGAAACATGCAGTTTTGGTCTCTGAAAGGAATTACAGAAGGCTTTTGGGGTGAAAATGTTTCCACAGTGCAGAATAATGCACTCTGGAACAACCTCTAAACACAGTGTTTCTCTTCAGGTGGTGATAAATGGGGGCGCCACGTCCAGCGGGGAGCAGGACAATGAAGACACCGAGCTCATGGCAATCTACACTACAGAAAACGGCATCGCGGAAAAGGTACCTCCTCGCATCACCCCCTCACATCCACCACTGCTGCTCCAGATCCAGTACTGGGACGGGGTGGCCTCCATTGGGGACTTTCTCTCCACCCTCCTGAGGGGGTGTGTATCTGTGTGGAGGTGTTCACTTTATAATGGAAATAGGAAGAGTCATGAGGAATAGAAGTTACCAGTTTTAGGAGCCAGTAGGGGGCATGGTGGTTGAGGTGCTGGGCTACCATATGGCCAACTACAGTTGGAGTCCTGGGCCTGGCGGCTTGCTTTCTCACTTTGCCTCTCTCTTTCTCTCTGGTGAGCATACATGCCCTATAGCAAATTAAAAAATAATAATAATAAATAAATAATTCTTAAAACAACAAAAAGAAGTTACCCATGTTAAATGGTTGCAATGGCAATTAAGATAAGAACCATATTGGGGTCATTGTCTTTTTTTTTTTTTTTAAAGTTTTCTAATTGCCAGAGAGCATGTGCACTTACCTGAGAGACAGAGCAAGGGAGAGGACGAAATCACTCCCCAGTGGACTGTGGTCACACTGCGATCCTACCCCCTGTGTTTCTCCATGCTGTCAGGATTCTAGGCACACACACATAGGCATCTGGTGTATTTTCCAAGCTGCCAGGGTTGGGATTCAAACCGTGGTCAGCCACGTGGTATTTGGCTCCCTTAAATAGCTAGGCCACAGGACTGGCCGTAGGCTTCTTAAAAAGCCAGTCAGGGGACCAGTAGTTAGTGTAATGGCTATGTTGCCGGACTCCCATGTAGTCGACCGCAGTTCACGTCCCGGACCCTGGTGGGCTTAAAAACTCACGCCGGACGCGTGTGCGTGCGTGCCCAAGATCCCCAGAGGAGAATGGAGGAGAAGGGATTGCGGCATGGCCATCCCCTCTGGGGGGTGATTTCTCGCTTTCTGTCTCTCTGTCTCTCTCCGTCTCTCTGGCAAGCGCACTCACCCTATAGCAAAAACCTCTAGGAAAAAAAAAAAAAAAGCCAGTCAGGATGCCATAGGGGACTGGTTAAAAGCTTGAGGTCTAGTTAGGTCTGAGTGCAAATTTGACTCAGACCTGTAGAGAATCACTAAAGCTCTCTGGCCATTAGTTTTTTTGTTTTCTTAAAGAATTATTTTATTTAACTTTTATTTATTATTATTATCATTATTCAGTTTGATCAGAGAGAGAGAGAGAGAGAGAGAGAGAGAGAGAGAGAGTGAGAAAGCAAGCCACCAGGTCTGAGACTTGAACCGTGGTCAGCCATGTGGGAATCCAGCGCCTTTAACCACCATGCCACTTGCCAGCCCCTCTGGCCATTAGTTTTTTTTTTTTTTTTGGCCATTAGTTTTTAATCTCTGAAATAGAAATATCAGCATCTGTTTTAAGGCTGTTGAGAGGACAGAATGAAGTGCTGTATGTAAAGGCACTAACATGGTACTTTTGTACATAGTACATGAGTAAATTAGAGAATGTGGGAAGCCAGCCAGGTACTTTACATAGACTGAAAATGCCTTCGTTGAAGCCCTTTGACCGGAGTAATGGAAATTACATATGAAAGGGGGGAGAATTTGTTTATTTTGGCCTCATTCCTATCCTGGAAGAGTCTGTCTTTGTGACCATATTCATAGAGGCCAGGAGATAGCTGCCCCAAGGGGGTCAAGATACTTTGACTTCCTTTTTTCTTTGAATTCACCACTGCGTCTAACACATCGAGTTTGATCATTGGGAATTTCCAGATTGCATCACAGTTCTGAGACTTCTCGATTTCATTGAGTGCTATTTGGTAGACTTTTTAAAAAAGATCTAGGGACCAGCAGATGGCATAAGGTTATGGTGCTGAGCTCCCCCATAGCCAACCATGGTTCAAGCCCTAGACCCAGGGGTTTAAAACATGCTGAGTATGTGTGCAAGTGTGCCCAAAGTCCCAAAAAGATAATGGAGGAGAAGGGATTGCAATGTAGCCATCCCCCCGAGGGGTGATTTCTTGCTTTCTATGTCTCTCTGGCAAGTGCACATGTCTTATAGCAAAAATCTCTCTTTAAAAACGGAAGAGTTATTTTTACTGCGGAAAAAGTACTCCTCCATTGCCCAGAAGATGATGGTGGGCTTTTGACATGCAGAGCAAGGAGCTTTCACATTTGTGGACCTTTTAACCTCTGTAGTTGCACCTTTTGCTGATAGTAGTGATCTCTTTGTAGGAAACTGTCAAAGACATTCATGTAGACATTTATTTTCCTATTTGAGTGAAGCTTTTCTATCCATGTCTATACATTGGTACATTTTCATCCCCTTGAACACTAGTGGGGTGGAGTATCTTCCTCTTACTGGCAGTTTTCCTTGCTTTGTGGAAGGAGGGAGGATGATGGGAAGAGCTGCCCTGTGTTGCCTAGTCTGCTAAGTAGGTCAGGCCCTTAGCCAGATGCTTAAGGCTGCCTGTCACATCACATCCTCATCAGAACCCTGTTAGAAAGGTGCTCTTAGTATCCCTGTTTGAAAGACGATGAAAATGAAATATTTAGAACCCCTGCTGTCTTACATTTGTGCAAAGAACTCATCCCACCAGAGGATGCTGCCCTTGGGACCTTGCTTTTCAGATGACACTGGAGAGGTCTTTCTCTTCGGAAATAAGAACGGGATATCCAAGGAGAGACATGAGAACCGAGGGCGAGCGTTACTGTTCTTAGGCTCTCCGTGTCCATGCGTGTTTTCCTAGTTATAGGTAGCTGATCGTTGTAATGCATTTGCTTATTTGATCAAAAACTTGAATTTTCTAGCATCTGTTAATTCATGAACCCCTTACGGTTAATGCTGTTAGCTCCAGGGGACCCATTTTGGAATTCACCCTGGAAAGATGAGGAGGAGGATGCCTCGCTGACTGCATTGTCTCTCACGCCCATTCCAAGCAATGTCCTCGGCATCACTGGGATTCTCATGTAGTGGGAGCATTTGGAACAAAAATCAATCAAACATATACTCAAGTAAACAGCTTTGCTGTTCCCACTGCAATACTAGTATTTTACTCTTCTGTAGATTTTTCACAAAATTCCTGTATGTGTTGGAAATGGTAGTAGTGGTACTGAAAATCATTGTTAATCACAATTTCAGAAAATAAGTTTTTAAAGATTTTCATTACATTTAATCACTGTACATCTTTTTAAAAATATTTATTTGATTTTATTCATTATTATTATTATTTTCAAATATGACCAGAGAGTGACACAGAGAGAAAGGGAAAGTGAGAAAACGAGCCACCAGGTCTGTGACTTAAACTGCGGTTGGCCATGTGGAAGTCCAGCGCCTTAACTACCACTCCACCAGCTGGCCTCAATCACTGTACATCTTTAATGAGTTGTTTTTTGTACTTACTAAAAGGCAGCTCGGGTTCTTTGTGTGAGGCACACACATGCACCCAGTGTGTTTCCCAAGTGCTAGGGCCCAAATTCAAAATGCAATTGGCCATGTGGGATCCTTCCCCCCCAAACCACTAGGCTATGGAACTAGCCCTGTCACCCAGTAACTTTATCTTGGGTTTTTTCATTAGGGAGGTCATGTATCTTTTCACACACAAAAGATCTATTTGTGTATCCTTTTCTGTAAACTTCCTTTCATACACAGTCATGTGCTGCCTTATGATGTGGAGACTTTCTGAGAAATGCTTTGTTAGATGATTTTGTAGTTGTAGGAACTTCAAAGAATGTATTTACGTAAAGCTGGTGGAATGTACTTACAACATGTTTAGAACTTCTTCTAAACATCGTTAGGTAGTGCAAGACTGTTTTGTGCAATTATTCTATTGGTTTTGTTCTTTTAATTGATTTTTAGGAGATCTTTATTTTATCTTTATTTTATTTTTGGAATTGCCAGTGGGCATGTGCACTAGCTAGAGAGGGACAGGCATAAAGTACCCCCCACCCCCAGGGGGCTCTTGAATTTTAGCAAATACTTTGTTTATTTTTAATTTGCTGGAGGATGAATACATTCGCCTAAGAGAGACAAAGAGAAAGAGAGAGAAAGTGAGAAAGCACCCCACAGGGAGAAATTGCCTCACCACAATCCTTTTTGTCTTCTCTTCCATTCTTCTTGGGATTTTGGGCAGGCACATATACATGCCTGGTATGTTTTTCCAGCCACCACCAGATCCGGGACAGGAACCATGCAGCAGGCTATGTAGGATCCAGCCACCTTATTGTATGTTTTCTAAGTAGAGAGGATTATATGATTTCCCTCCTAGTAACTGTTAATATGATGAGTTATATTAGTCAATTGGTATTGAAATATCAATGTATTTTTGAAATAAATTCCATAGCTGGCCCCAGTGTGTGTTTACTCAAAGGTTAGAATTCTCTTTGAAATAATCTGAGTATTTTTTTGTTTGTTTTTAAGAGGTTTTTGCCTTAGGGTGTGCGCACTTACAGGGAGTAGGCAGAGGACAGATACAGTGAGAAGGTACTTGAGAAATCACCCCCGGGGCGGAGGGGTGGGGGATGATGGCCGCATCACAATCCCATCTCTTCCTGGGATCTTGGGCACATAGGCACATGCACCTGGGATTTTCAAGCCACTGGGTCCAGGATTTGAACCAAGTTAAGCCCCGTGGGAGACTAGCAACAGAACTGCTATGCCATGTGCTGGTCCCCAATCTGGGTATTTTTTAACATACCTTTGAGAGCTCCCTTTATTTTCACTTTGGAAATTAGTCAATTTGGGGCTTTTTTTATTCTGAGATAAGTTTTTGGTAAGTTATTTTATTTTAATTGCTAGAGAATGCACTTGCCACCAGAGGGGGAGAAAGCACTCTTGAATGGGGCGTGGTCATGCTGCAATCCCTTCTCCAGATCTTCATTTTGTCTGGATTTGAAGCATGTATGCATATGTACCCAGTGGATTTTTTTAAGCCACAAGGGCTGGGATTCAAACCACGATCTGCCATGTAGGATCGGGATTCCTTAACCACTAGACTATGGGACTGGCCTGGTAGATTATTACTATTATTTTAGTTTTTTGCCATAGGGTGCTTTTGCTTGCTAGAGAGAGACAGAGTGAGACAGTAAGAAGGAATGTGAGAAATCACCACCCAGGAGGGGTGGCCACACAGCAATCCTTTCCCTTCCATTCTTCCTTTGGGATTCTGAGTACACACGCACATGCGCTGGGCATGACTTTCAAGCCGCTGGGTATGGGGCGCAAACTGTGTTTGGCCATGTGGGAGTTCAATAACTTAACCCTCACTCCATCTACTGGCCCCAGTCTGGTAAATTATTTTTAAAGGTTGACTTTTTGTTCTAGTTTTCAAGTTTATTTGCACAGAATAAGCAAACTAGTAGATTAAAAATAGATTTTGTATTTTTAAGAATTTCCTTTATTTCTGTGATTATAGTTTTTTTAAAATATGCTTATCCTTTCTTATTATTTCATTTGTATTTGCCTGGATTAGCTTAGCTAATTTTTTTTTCTTCTTTGACAGAACTAAATTTTAGATTTATTTACTGTGACCACTTTTCTCATTTCTAATGTTACCTGTTTCTGGTTTTTCTTTGTTCTTTTAATAAGTTTTTGTTTTATTTTCTAATTTTTGAGTCATGTGCTTTGTGTTTAGGTTTTTTGTTTTGTTTTTGCACTTATTTTGTATATTTTCCAAGTATCAAAGCTGTAAATTTTCCTGTAAGAACTGCTTTAGTAGGGCCAGCAGATGGTATAATGGCTATGTCACTGGACTCCCATGTAGTCGACCACGGTTCGAGTCCCAGCCTTGTGGCTTAAACTCATGCGGGACGCATGTGCGTGCATGCCCAATATCCCAAGAAGAGAACAGAGGAGAAGGGATTGCAGCATGGCCATCCCCTAGCGGTGATTTCTTACTTTCGGTCTCTCTGTCTCTGTCTTTCTGGCTAGTGCACGCATCCTATAGCAAAAACCTCTCCCTAAATAAATAAATAAATAAATAAATAAATAAATAAATAACTGCTTTAGTTATATCCAGTGGATAATAATTACATTTTTATATCTAATTTATTTTATTAGTTTGCTTCCTTTTTTTTTTAAGTGTAGTTATTTCGTTGTGAGGGGTACCCTTAGCAGGGTGATGCCATGCTGTGAGCCCCAGTCTCCCAGTCATCCAGGATCACTGGTGTGCATAGGTGCACCTGGCACATTTGAGTCAACCAGGGATCCAAACCCAGACTGCCCATGTGGCTCCAGCAGGCACCCACAGCCTATGCCACTGCGGATGGGCTTATTCTCATTTTTTAGTCTGCCATTTGGAAATAGAGTTTTTGATTGTCTATTAATTTCGAGTTTTATTGCAGTTTTACTATAGAGCTCACTGGAGATACAGAGGGAGAGAAAGTGAGAAGTCACCCCCTGGGGGGACGACACCACAGTCCCTTATCCATTCTCCTCTCAGGATTTTGGGCACTCACGCACATGCACAGTGTGAGTTTTAAGGCACAGGGACTGGCACTGGAACCATGGTCAAGCTATGTGAAAGTCCAGCACCTTAACCACTGCACTACCTGCCGGCTTCCTTATGGTTGAATTTTTATTAAGGTTCTAGTGTAATTGAAAACAGCTAAAAATCAGTTTTATCTTATTGGTTGTTAATGTCTTTTTTTTTTTTTTTTTTTTTTTTTTTTTTTGCCCATTTCACATTTCATATGAGAGGTTAGTTTGCTATTACTGTTTTTGTTTTGGGTTTTAATTATCTGTCTATCTACCTACCTATGTATTTGTTGCCATTTTCAAGCCATCAGGTTCGGGACTTGAACCACAATAAACCACGTGGGAATCCAGCACCTTAACCTTCATGCCACCTGTTCACCCCACTGTTTGTTTTAATTTCTCCTATTTCTTGGATTTTTTTTTTTTTTTTTGCTTGCAAAGTTTGTCTTAGTTGTGCATAGATATTTATAATATGTTTATGGTATTTGGGCTCTTTTTCACTGAAACATTCTCACTTTTGTCTGTCTTAATGCTCTTTGGCTGGAAAGCTACCTTGTTTGATGGTAATTGAGACTTTATTTGTATTTTTTTCCATGTGAATTTGCTCATTCTTTTCAACCTTTATGAATCCACCTTGCTTTAGGTATCACTTATAGGCAGCCTAGAATTGAATTTTTCTCTGAGAAAGTGTTGAAATCTTGTGCTTTTAAAATAGTTGACATGAGGCTATTTATATCTGTCAATAAGATAAGCGTGTGTGTGTGTGTGGGGGTGAGTCTTAAAAACTTTTAGATTTTTTCTCTAGTGGATAACCATATAATTATAACTACAGAATGATATGCTAATCTTTTATTTCACTGTTTTTGTATTTCCAACCACAAACATTTACAAAATTGGTGTATTTTTTTCTTTTTACTCTTCCTCTTCTCTATTATCTAATTTGGTCAGAAATACTATTTTTCTGTGTTTGTATTTATCATTGTAATATTTGATTTGTTAGCTTTAAGTATTGCCATTGCTTTCTAGCTATCTTTGATAAAGATAGTCTGCTTTTTGCCTTTTTCCTTTCTCCTCTCAGTTTAATCGTATTGAGCCTGTCTTTTTCCACGTGTAACATTGAGGCATCTTAATCCTTGATATATGATGGTTCCAGTTACAGTTTTTCAGCTTTTTTTTTTTTTTTTTTTTTTTTTTGAGAGAGAGGTTTATGTTATAGGGTGCGTGCATTTGCCAGAAAGACAGAGAAAGAATGAAAGAGAGGAATCACCCCCCCCCCCCCTTCCCCAGGGGGCATGGCCATGCCGCAATCCCTTCTTCTCCATTCTCCTCTCAGGATTTTGGGCACACATGCACACGTGCCCGGCATTAGTTTAAACCACCAGGTCCAGGACTCAAACCGTGGTTGACTGTATGGGAGTCCAGCAACATAGCCATTATGCCAACTGCTGGTCTCAAGTGTTTCAGCTTTCTGATGATGTGAAACAGTTCTTTGAGTTTGGGATTTTGATCTTGCCAGGCTAGTGATGGACGGTGTGACACTCTTGTGCTACTGGGCAGCAGAGAGCCAGGGCACAGTCACCCTCACGCGGCGTGAGATGATTTTGCTTAACTGTAGGCTAATGTACGTGTTCTGGGCGCTTTCATGGTAGGCTCACCCAAGCTGTGAAGTTCAGTAGGTTAGGTGTATTAAATGCACTTTTTACTTAAAATATTTCCCATAATGCAGACCTACCAATACCCATTATTAGAACAGAAGAAAAAGCTCTCTCCAAAAAGTCATTTTCAGTTAGATTTGGGGATCAGATCAACTGTCTTCTTACTTACCTATAAGCTGTAAAAGGCAAGACTTGGGGCCAACAGGTGGTGTGGTGGTTGGGGTGCTGGGCTCCCACATGGCTAACTGGGGTTCAATTCCTGGACCTAGTAGCTTGCTTTCTCACCTTCCCTCTGTCTCTCTGGTCAAATTAAAAAATAATAATAATAAATAATAAGTAAAATAAAATAAATAATTCCTTAAAAAAGAAAAAAGCAAGGTTAAGCATGTCACTTCTTTTATACCAGGGTATTTGGCCTCCAAATTCCTGTCCCCTCTACATGGGAAATGGAGATGCTGTCTTCTCCCTGAGCATGGCATCCTTCTGAAGACCACGTTCATCAGAGGGTGCTTACCGGGTTGCTGGGAAAGTCATGAGCATTTTTCTCTGTTTATCGATCCAAAAATGCATCAGGACTTTCCCGATAGACCCCATACAATGTCATTATCCTTGTATTTTATTGCAGAACATCTTTTCATTTTATTTTCCTCTTGCTAGTTTATAAAAGACTAAATACAAAAAAAAAAAAAAAAAAAAAAAGACATATATCTCAGGTTCCAAGAATTGCAAGAAATTGTTCATAGGGCTTTAGGAACCAGAGCAGATTTGAAGCTGTATGTGGGAAAATCGGATTTCCCTTGAGTTTTCTGTTTGGCTCAGATACTGATCAAGTTCAAAAGTGATGCCAAAGCTGACTAGAACTGTCTGGGTTATAACCTGAAGTGTATGGTCTTTGTGTGATGATTTTGGCTTAAAAAGCATGTAATACTTGCAGGTCAGATGGTGGTGCAGGGGTGAAACACCTGTAATTGTGACACTTAAATACTTTTAGATCCTCCGTGAGGCCGACCCACTGGGAAGGTTCCAGGTTCCTGTGTGGAGCCCTCCCTAAGTATGTCAGGCACATGCTGGCCCGTGATCCGGGCTGCCTGAGGCTGGGGTGGATCACTGCAGCAAGACTTTGTGAGGGGGTGTTGTCTCTCTCTTAGAAGAGAAGCAAAGCACTTGACATTAAAAAAAAAAATTTACTAATGGTAAGGAAAGAAGAAAAAATTTTTCACAAACTATAAATCCATTTGTGGTTTCTCAGCTTTTAAATAAAATTAGAATCATCCTGTTTGTATACTTTGAATTTTGCTTTTTACTCAACATTTTTGTCTATACTACAGTGTTTCGTTTTTGTTTTTTAAATTTGCTATAGAGTAGGTGTGATTGCCAGAGAGAGAGAGATTAGAGACAGTGAGAAAGCACCCACCAGGGGGATTACCATGCCATAATCCCTTCTCTTCACTCTCTTCTTGGAATTTTGGGCACACACACACATGCACTCGGTGTGTTCTTTAAGCCGTTGGGTCTGGGACTTAAACTGCACTGTTGGTCATGAAATATTCAGCCTCCTTAACCACGATGCCACCTGGCTGGCCCAGCTACGGTGTTTTGATAGGAGAGTATGGGGCTTTGTTTTTGGGCACAAAGATCCTTCTTGCAGGGATGGGATGGGTGGGAGGAGAGATAAGTGCTCCTTGGAGGTGGTTAATGGTTTATAACATTCCTTCATTTGGGGTCTTATGAATCCCATGATATCCCTTTATGGTCTCAGCCTAGGAGCATCCCTGTCCATAACAAGGATTCCTAGGGTTTAGGAAAAGCTCAGAGAAAGTGGATGCTCTTAGAAATGAGCCAATGCCAAGGGACCCTGAACCCCCAAATTCTGAGGCTTGGCTGTCCCATTGAGTGTACTTGACATCAGAGGGGGCCAATGCTCAAAGTTGTAGGAGAGTTGCAGTCACTTGATAGTCTTTTATTTTTTTTTAAAATATAACATTAAAAATATTTTATTTTATTTTATTTCATTTTTTATTATTTCTTCATTTGGCCAGAGAGGGGGAAAATGAGAAAGCAAGCCTCTAGGTCTGGGACTTGAATTGCAGGCCGTCGTGTGGGAGTCCAATGCCTTAACTACCACACCGTCTGCTGGTCCCAGATAAAGTCTTTTTTATTTTAAAAAGAGATTTTTTTTTTTTTTTTTTTTGTATAGGGTGCATGCACTTGCCAAAGAGACAGAAAGTGAGAAATCACCCCCTACAGTGATTGCCATACGGCAATCCCTTCTCCTTCATTCTTCCCACAGGATTTTGGGCACACACACCCAGTGTGAGGTTTAAGCTACTGGGGTCCAGGATTCGAACCGCAGTTGAATACATACGAATCCAGCAATGTAATCATTACACCATCTCCTGGTCCTGATAATGTCATTTTTAAGTAATAGTGAACGGAATGGGCTAGCATTAGTTAGGATATACTAAGTCCCTCCTTTTCTCCCTCTTGCTCTTAGAGCTCTCTTGCAGAGACCCTGGATAGCACTGGCAGCCTGGATCCCCAGAGGTCAGACATGATTTACACCATAGAAGATGTTCCTCCTTGGTACCTGTGCATATTTCTGGGGTTGCAGGTAAGATGGTTCCTTTAGCATGGGTAACCGCCAGCAGGGGGTTGAATTGTACACCATCTGGATTTATAAAAAGAAAAAAAAATCAACTTTGACTTTTATTTATTGGAGGCCTGATTATAAATTATTCTTTTAAGAGTGATGGATGGGAATCGTTAACCTCAATTTCATAGTAGTGGGAGGAAGAACAGGTTAGCCAGGGGAAAGAAGGAAAGAAAATGTTCTGGGAATAAGAGAAATGACGTGAAAGGAAGGAAAAAGATGGTAGAAATGGGAAAGAAAGGAGAGTAGAGGGGAAAAAAAAGTACAAGAGTGGAGAAGAGAGGAATTAAATTTTTATCTTCCGTCCTTGGCCTAGATAACCAAACCACTGACACGGCAGACTCTGCCATGAGACATGGGTGACCCTGAACAGTGTTGCCTTGGCCAGGATACAGATGGGAGGTTTTGTTCTGATTTTCTAAAGGAAGGGGACTTGGGCATGGTGGCGGCCACTTTGCGTGCCGCCGCTTCCGGCATGGGTTGGGGGCCGCAGAGGGGACACAAGTTGATGGAGTCCTCCCATAACTTTGGAAACCCCTCTCCTCTCTCTTCAGCAAACTTTTCCCGCTTCTAAGATTAAAGAGAGGCTTTTTGGTGAAAGAGGACAAGGTGGGAGGCCCTTTTCTCAGATGCACACCTGATCTGTATTTGCTTTGGTTGCCTTAGTGTGGGGCCTGTTCTGGGGTCTGACTTTCCCTTCTTCCTCTCTCAAGTCTGGGTGATCAGTTCAACCCAAGGTGGAGAAAGTCAGTCTGGTTGCCCAGCAGGTTTCTTCCCTCGGAGCAGGGCTCTGCCTGCTGGGCTGTGGGCCGGCAGTCTGGGCTGCCCTTCCTTTTGGGTATTTAAGCTTGTGGTCACCTGGACTGGAAGGTGTCTAGCAAAGTAGTTGCTGGAGCCAAGGGAGCTCAGTGGGCTTGGCAAATAATTCACTTTGGGCCAAGTGTGCTGACCCCGTGTCAGAAAGCACACTCTCTTAAAAGGTTCATATGTTTCTGGAAGAAGTCTCCCCTGGTCAGACAGGAGTGGATAGCTCTGCCTGTGTCACGTTCTTCTTGATGATACACATTGAGCAGGTTCTGAGGAGTACTGAATGGGAGTGTTTGTTCCCCCAGAAATGCCGACTGGTGGTAGGTATGTCAGGGGCTACAGGCACCGTAAATGGCGCAGGCGGGCAGGAATGGGAAGCCGTGTAACAAGTCTGTAGATGGAAATCAGAAGCAGGCCACCAGGGAAGAGTGGCACGTGACTGTCACAGGCCACGAGGAGTCAGGAGGGCTCCCCAAAGGAAGAATGGAATGAGCTTTTTCCTGGAGGATCCCCACACCTGCTGTGTATGCCCTTAGTGACCCTGATTGGGACAGATCGATTCTATGTTTGCCAAACCGTGCCAGACCACAGAAGATGGAAAACGTCCTGCCCAGTAAGGCTGTGTAGTTTAATCCCCAGCCCTGAGAGAATTTTTTTAAAAAAAGAAATAATTAGTAGACTGTCGTTAGGACTATAGATGAGAAGTTTTGTATAAAATATTAACAAATCATGTAGAAAAGACAGTATGACTAGGATTTACTTCAGGAGTGCAAGAATGCTTTGGCATGACATAATTCATGTTAGATTAGAGGAGAAGGGCCCTTTGGTTTTAGCAGTTGAAAAAAAAGCAAATGTCTCTAGTGAAAATATACTGGGTCATCAGAAAAGTCATAGCGTATTTTTCTATGCAAAAATGAGTCATGACTTTTCCGACAGCCCAATAGAATAAAATATCAGTGCTCATATTAAAAACTTCCTTTGTGCCGGCATGGACTCATGCAAGAGAATAATAAGAAAGAATAATAAAAAGAAATGCTGGAAAAAGGAGAAAAAAATAGAATTTAGCCCATGCTGCAAATGTATACCTAAAAACTTTGAGATCCTTCCTGTGGGCTGCTTTTTAAAGACTGCGGGAGCTCGTTTAAGATGAGGAGCCAATGAAGAAGGGTTTACCCTCTCCCTGCCTCTCCTCTCGCCCACAGCACTACCTGACCTGCTTCAGCGGCACAATCGCAGTGCCCTTTCTGCTGGCTGATGCCATGTGTGTGGGCTTCGACCAGTGGGCCACCAGCCAGCTCATCGGGACCATTTTCTTCTGTGTGGGAATCACAACTCTGCTGCAGACAACATTCGGATGCAGGTGAGATTGGGGTATTAAAGTGGGATGCTGAAGCTACACCATCTGCCTAGGGCATTTGAAAAGACTGGCAGCAACTTGGGGCCATGGGTCCCCTGGCCCCTGCAGTGTGCCTCCTCACATTTCCTCTCTTGGTCAATGGCCCAGCTGTGCAAGCCAGACAGCCAGCCCCACTCTCCTGTGCCCGTGTCTCAGCACGCCCCTCACTGCGTTCCTTTAAGTTAGTCCCAGAGTGTTCCACTCAGGTCCCAGGTGGTTTCCTTCCTCCAGGGCTCTTCTCTTTGTCCTACTCTGTGCTGCGTCCTAGTGCCACCAGGTGCCTTTCTAACACCCATCCCTTCCTGGTGCTGGCCAGGCTGCAGCTCTACTCCCTGTTAACCAAGAGGTGCCCCATGCTCAGGCTTGCTCCTGCTCCCCGCCCCGCCTGCCTTTCCAGCCATGGCTCTGAACCCTGCCTCCCACCTCCCTGCCCTGGCCACCAGTGGGCTCCTCTGAGCGTGCCTTGTCACCTTACCCTCCTGTGTGTTTGCTTACCACCTGCCCAGTGAGCACCTGCTCACCCTCCAGTCCCTCCTGTGACACGACCCAAATACCTATCATTCTCCGAGGTCCCATGCCTGCATTCTGTACCCATGCTACTCCTATGGCTCTTGTCCTTTTTTGTTTTCATGTCTTTTTCCCTCACTCACGGGTCATGCTCCCCTCTTTGATGCCTGGACGTTGGCTCATTCACCTTTGCATCCTCAATCCCAGCCAGAACGGGGTGGAGCTGGCCCCAGAAGGAAGGGAGACAGCCTTTCCTGCCTCCTCCTGCCAGCTTGCTTTTCTCCTCCCCGTCTTCCACCCTCTTCACAGTGCAGCCATATGCTTTACCCCAGGGCTCTGCTCAGGGCACAGTGCCTGCTCTAGCAGGACTGTCCTCAGAGTACTCCTGTGAGCTCTGCCTCTTGCTTCTCAGAGTAAGATTCAGCCTCCTCTTCCCCGGGGAGGTGGGAACAGAGGACATAGCATAGACAATAGATTGGAAGCGATGGACTGGATGCCAAAGACTCAGGAGCCTCAGGGACCTCAGGAGGGTTGCCTGACTTGGTAGAACAGTGAGCGCTGTAGGCTGTTCTGGTTGGCAGTTTAGGTCACACCCGGGGAGGGCAGAGGGCGGGTCTGCTGATGGAAAGAAGCCCTGTGGGCTGAAGGCCACAGGGTTGATGAGCTTGAAGTTTTGACTGCCTATAGCCACCATGTCAAGCAGAAAGGAGGGTCCCCTTGAGGGGCCCTGGGTCTGGGGGAGAAGGAGATATACCACTGACCTGCTAGCAGAAGGAGATGCAGTCTAGGCAGGACTTGAGCTGGGCAGTAAAACTGGGCTGGCCGCTTCTTCCATTCTTTGGTGCAGCACTCACGACTGTGTGTTTCAAACCCAGAGTCCATGGAAATCCTTCTCTTGGCTGACTTGAGTGTCACCCTGTAAGGGCACGGGTCCTCGGGGGAGGAAATAGTCTTTTTCTTAACAGCTAACCTATCAGTGAACTTGTAGCCACGATCCATCTATACATTCGGGCGACTGGAGCTAAGAAATGTTGGTTGATCTTAAGAGGAAACAAATGATGCCTTCATTGTGATCACGGATGACTGTCAGCCCCATCCCCCATGTCCTGCCAGGGACAGTCCCCCCCTGCCAGCCCCTGACTGATGGCTTAGCCTGCAGTAGTTGCCTAGTGGTGACATGGCAGGGAGGGCTGGGGGGAACTTCGGGTGAGTTCTGTTGGCTATAGGCGGGCACCCTCTGGACTATTTGTGGGCACAAGACCTAAGTGGAATATCCCAGGCCGTTGCAGTTCATCTCCTCTCCCCCACAGAAGAACAGATGAGCTGAGAAAGAACAGGAGAAGGACCGACACCCGCTGGCTGGCGCAGGGACCCAGAATGTAGAGCTCCGACTGGTGGGGGTGTATATCTGTGCACTCTGTGCCCGTGGGGCTTGGTGGAAGCAGCTTTTCTGGCTCTCTTTATGGAGATGCCAGGACAAGCCCCATCCATGTCCTTGGGGGTGAAGAGGAAGTGGGCCAAGCCCTTGCTTCCATCCTCACCGTAGCATGGCCATGTGCTTGCTTGTAAACGAGGAAGCAGGCATCATGTCTGTGAAATGGGCTGCTGGGTGAGGGTGTGTAGAAGGCCCTTGCCTGGTGCTGGTCTCGGGATGTGGGTTTTCTGTGCGTATTGAGCTGTGGGTGGTGTCCATAGGCTACATCTGGGAAAAGAGGAGTCTTAACCCAATCCCACAGTTATGCAGTGACTATTCTGTGTCGAACTGCAGGCAATGGGACTGGCCATGGTGGTGAGCAAAGGTGACAATAAACCACACAACTTAGAGCATAAAGGGCAGTGACATCAGGAGACACCATGGAATCTGCCCAGGAGTCACAAAGGAACTGGTGTTTGAGAACATTCCAAAAGACTTAGGGTCCCTTGGCCCAAGAAGAATTGAGGGAAGGTTTTCCAATCTGGCAGGGGCAGGAGCCAAGTCTCCTGACAGAGCTGGGGTTTTGATGTCTTATCTGTAGGGTACAAGGACCCTGCCATGGCTTCCTTAGCAGCGGACCCAGCTACTGGGCTGTGCCTTGAAGGTTATTATTGTTACCAAGTATGGAGGAGCACCAGGTGCCAGGCAGCGGCGAAACCCCCAGGAAAGGTGGTGTGGGTCCAGGCAGGCGTTCTGGGCAGAAATGAGAAGGAGCCTGCAGGGAGGCAGAGAGAGGATTCAGAGACAGGAAGAGACAGTGTGTCTGTCTGGGGTGAGGGTGTTTGAGTGAGGGGTTCAGTTCTAGCCCACATTCTAGAGGTCTATTTCTGCTTCTGACCCTGAACTATGAAGAAAACAAGCAAGGAGTATGCCTTGTTTTGTCTCGGTTAAAGAACCTGTAGTTGAGTGGATGACACCGATATCTTCAAGGGTGGGGGTTCACCCCAGCCAACACAGTGTCACCCATACTAGCAATCCTGGTCTTTCCAGCACATGGTTGCACTGCTGTGCAAATTCTGTCTGTGCTGGTGAGGCTTTTTTTCTTGCCTGGAGTCTTTGCTTCTACCCCAGTCCAGTAGGTGAGCTCCGAGGCGTGGTTCCCATCTCCTCCAGACCTCGAGCCATTGCTCGTAGGTTCTTTCCAGCATTGGTCCAGTGTGCATCTAGGGCCTGCTGTGCACCACCTTGTGTGTGCGAGGCAGCAGAGGTGTGCTGAGATGGATCTCTCCCTGCAGCCTGGCCGGCCACCCTCTGTGGAGGTGTTTGCTGAGTACTCGATGGTGTATTCAGGTGCCCAGCCCCTCCCAGCTCCATTTCAGAGAAAGCCGATTCCTCTATGCCCGCCCCCCCTTTCCTCCATGGTACCTGAAAAGGCAGGGCTACCCGGTGCTGGGGCACTCACCTTGCATGCCTTTGTCTGGGTGTCTTATGCGTTGAATGAGGAGAGCAGAAATGCCACACGTGCCCACATGCCCTGTTGCCATAGCCCCACACCCCAGCCCTGCCTCTGGTGTTTCCAGCAGAGCAAGCTTGGCTGCCCCACTCTGGGTGAGAGCCCCACTCTGGTGCTTGGATACCAGACACTGGCTCTTATTCAGGGTGGGGGCGCTCCCAGAGGCTCAGCAATGTCGGTGCTGCCAGAGCTGGCCATCTGGATTACTTCATGGACCTGTCATCCGTGGGGCAGCCATAACCTGCATTCCCAGGGAGAAACATCAGCTCCCAGCATGTGGCAAGCTGGACGTAAGAGGGCTCCTCAGCCCTGTGGCCTTGGACAGGCGACCTTGCCCACTTGCGCTTTCTTTGTGAAAACAGGAGGACGCTTCCTCAGGTGTCCTGCAAATGACATGTCGCCTTTATTTTAAGCAATATATTGTATTTTTGTAGATTATTGTAAGTTTTCTAAAATTCTTTTGCGAAGTTTTTGTATATAAATATGAAAATCCTTTTAGTTCTATAAAATGCTAATAAGATAGATCTCATCATAGGCTGAGAATCATCCTTTTTCTAAGGATAAAATATATCCTTTACTGTCCTAAAATAAATATCCTTTGTTTTATTTACTGCTGAAAACAGGATAAAATAAAATAGTGAAGTAGTTGGGGCAGAGGGTCTTTGAGGATAGAACAGGGCAGGGGAAAAGGGAGACAGACAGATGTGGCCTGGTGCCGGGTTTATTCCCCGCGTCCTGGCCAGAAGGACTGCAGGTAGGTAGCCTGTGTGGGTTTTTCTTTTTTATTTCTTTATTTCTTTATCTTTTTTCATTTTAGTTCTCTCTTCATTTCTTCAGGCTTAGAGCAGCAAAAGGCAAAGTGTTTTCATGTTCAGCTTTTGTGATTTCTAAGACAGTTTCTGACTTTTCTAGGCGCCAAGGCAGCTCTCCTATTGCGTGTAAATCCTGTTTCTTGCGTGTTTGCCTGCTGTGCTCTGAGTGCCCTACACACCCCTGCATGGTTCTGGGTGTGTGGCCTGAGGACAAGCCCTAGCCGTGCCTCATGGCTCTGAGGGCTGGGCCCCAGATTCTGCGGGAACTTGGGTGACGTGCAGTTAGCGCGAAGGGAGGAGCAAAGTGCTGTGGTCGGGTCGTTCCTCCTCCCCATTTCACACGGGCTCTGTGGTTGAGAGTGGAATGCAGTTTGGAAGCCATCTCACTCCAGAAAAATAGCCAGAATGAAGGGGGAGCCTCACAGGTGCCACAGGTGTGTGCAGAGCTTTGCAGGACCCAGGGTGCCAGCCCTAGGGTGCCACAGCGTGGGTGCTCCTTGTAGGGCTGACAGCCAAGGCTGTGAGTGTGTCTGGTGAGCACGTGCGTGATGCCTTCCTTCCCTCACAGTACGTCTCCCCTGGCATAGAGCATTTCCTTTCTCCCGGACACCGTTACCTTCCTGCCATGGAGGTCGTGGGGCCAGCCCCAGTTCTTGTGTGACTTCTGTGGCTTTAGTGCTTCCCGTAGCCTCCATCTCTAGGGGATGGGTGGCTGTTGCTGCCTCCCCCCCATCTTTTCCTTCTTCCTCTTCTCCTTTGACTTCCATCCCTTGCATTTAACTTTCAAAGAAGTCCTCATTACTGAGTTCCCTTGAGCCAGGGAACTTCAACAGTTCTCCTCATTCTGGTTGATTTGTAATGTCAATTCTAACTGTCTTTTTTTCTGGAAATTAACACAAAGCCCTTCAAATCCCAAGAGATGGGGCAGGGTCGTTCAACCCCGCGTCTTCCCCCGCCCCCTCCCATCTCCCGTTCCCCGACCCTGGCTTTGGCAGCTTGTAGCAGTCAGGCCTGACCAGTCTTCAGGATCTTCATGGCAGCTCCTGGAGTCCCTGCTCTGGCCCCTGACCCCGGTTCCATGCAGAGCTGGGGGTAGAGGAAGGTCCTCGCCACCACACTGACCCGCAACAGTGGCAGGAGAGCCCCAGCGCATGTGTGGGTGGGCCTTCTGTGCCAATTCTCTCGTGGGGACATCATGCTGACCTCTCCAGCAAAGTGCAAGGCTGCAGGCGAGCGGCCCCTTCCACAGCCCCGCCTGCCATTCCCAAGCTGGCCCACTGTGGGCACATCACAGTTCTTTGCTGAGTAAAGGTGCGGGGTTGGTCCAGAGACTCCCCATAGCCTGTTCAGGAACCTGGCCTCTGCCCCGAGGAGAGGGAGTTCCTGTCTTTTCCTTATGGGTTTCCTGGGGCCTGAAGGGGGCCTTGACATGTGCTCCAGTACAGGGGACAGCTTCTGAATTTTTCGAGATCTTAAATCTGGGGACTTGGAACTCGTGACTGTTGATAAACCGTGGAAGAATAAAGGAAAGGGGTGCAGTGATTAGATTGGGGCCGGGGAGACTGCGTTTCCCCCGTATCCCCTTCATGTGTGTATTTATGTGAGGTACACGTGTAATTTTTGAACACATTGAACATAAAGTTGCAGACTACGTGACTTAACCCGTGATCATTCTCCTAGGGGTCCAAGGCTGTCCCGAGTAACTGCGGTTCCATTTAGCATGGCTAAGAAAACGAGTAATCGTTAGTGATCTCAAATGCTGCCTGTGGTAACTTCCTTCGGTTGTCTGTAAGCTTCCCTTTATAGCTGTTCGCTTTACCTCTTCAATTCGGGGTCAGATCAAGCCTGTGGTGTGCTGGTTTGTTGTGAGTCTCCTGTCTCTTAATAAGGGAGAGTCTCCGCCCCCTTCCTCTCCATACTGTCATTTTGAGGAGTCCAGGCCAGTTGTCTCATCAACTGTCCTGCGATCTGAGTTTGTCTGATTGTGTCCTTGTGGCATTGTCCTGTAGTCCTCCTTATTTGTCACAAACCACACAATGGAGCGAGGGGCATGCTGGATGCAGGGTGAGCATTTTTTGTCAAAATTACTTTATGGGCCACGTCAAGCCTCTTGTATTCTGTCACATCAAGTGGGCACATAATAGCAATTTATGGGTTCTTTTTGGCCGAATAAAATATCTACCAACCATTTCATAAACAAACAAAAAAGAGTTTTAAATAGTGCATTAAGAAACCAGTAGATGGAGTAATGGTTATGTTGCTGGACTCCCATGTAGTTCAAGTCCTGGACCTGGTGGCTTAAAACTCACGCTGGCTGTGTGTGCGTACTACGTGCCCAAGATCTCGAGAGGAGAATGGAGGAGAAGGGACTGCGGCGTGGCCATCCCTCCAGGGGAGAGATTTCTTGCTTTTTGACTCCCTGTTTTTCCAGCAAGCACATACACTTTACAGCAAGTAAAAACCTGGAGGTAATAACCCAAGACGAGAGGGGTTGCCTCACTCCCCGCCAGCTGGCTGCATCCTTTGGTCTTAGAGATGGCCTGGGTCTCTTCTGACATTTAATAGCCACGTGACTTTGGCCAGATACTTGGTATCTTAGAGCAGTGATAATATACAATGATAATATCCTTAGTGAGCTTCAAATGAGGTCATATCTGGCCCCTGTCCATACTCGCCTTTTGGCTCTTGTAATTTGGGGAGCCCTTGGGTAGGGAAGAATGCAGTTGGGTACAGTGGGACGGCGGGTGGGTAGATTGTGCGAAGCTGGAGCCTGAGGGAGCAGCTTGTCCTTGGCGAAGGTAGCAGGGACTCAGCCGTGTCCATCAGCCATGCTGCCAGCAACCCTGACCAGCAGGACCCACTGAGCCCTGAGTCGGCCACAGAAGCATCAGAACATGGTAAGGGTGTTTGACCAGATCCTTCCGGGGCCCGAGGATTTCCCAACTCTTTGGCCGAGTGATGTTTTCCGAGACTGGACAGCTTGCAGCAGTTGGCCCACCCGAGCTTACTCCTTCAACTCTCTCTTTTCTGGGTGGTCTCCTCCTGCAGTGCATGTTTTCTGCAAATTTCTTAATCTGTTTGCTATCATTTTTGATGCTCCAAGGCACTAAGAGACTGAGTCCTCTCCTTCTATGTGAGTTTAATAAATTTAGTTTTCTGCAGCCTGTTTCCTTTGACTGCCAGGTCCCACTCGCCCCACACAGTCCTACCTGCTCTGAGTCACTCATCTTTCTCGGGGCCCTCTGCTTTGTCCTCCTTTATCCTTCCCTTTTAGGCAGATGACGGCCCTGGCAAAGGCAGCACTACCTGGGAGCAGAGGCTAGCGTTGTCACCAAGTACTGGAGGGAAGCTCCGCTCTGCTCCATTCCTTTCCTTTCCTTTTTTAAATTAATTTTTAAAACAATTTAAAATTTTTTTTTTTTTAATCTTAAAGGTTTAAGGCTATTTGGCATGACTGGTATTTTGAGGAATATGTTGTCAACTTCAATACCTCTCTAACTCTCCCACCTCCTAAAACAGGCACTTGATAGACATAATTTTTTAAAAAGTCACATCCATTACGGGATGGGTGGCACTGTATGTCACAGTGTGAAATTCACCCTCCCTCACATGCCATCAGCCGGGTTGTACCCAGTTGTGCCCAGTTCCATGGCCACCACCACGGTCTGCAGGGAACACTGCCACACTCTAAGAACTCCCTCAGGTCCCTTAGTCCCTGGCAGGCTCTTTAAGTATAACTGTGTTATTCTAACAAACCCTTGGCCTGGAATAGTTGATACTATCATGTTTGAGAAGGAGGTTACCTAAATTTCTCCAGCTAGTCCCTCCTTCCCTCACAATTCCTGTGATCTCCCTGGACAAAGCCTCCCACTGTGGGCCAGAGAAGAAGCACCCAGCAGTGGCTATTCCAGGAGCCTGATTGGCAGTTCTGGCCAGGACAGCATGCATGGTACTGACATTTGCCTGTAGAAACCGGGACAGCATGGACTTTGAAAATAGAGATTGTACTTGTCTTTAGCGTTTTCTTTAAACTATTTCCTCAAACTAGTTTAAAGATCTAATGTAAGAGTTATGAAATTGCATCCTTGTTAGCATAAAACAAGGGGGAATTCCTTTATAGCTTAGAAGTGGGAAAATACTTTTGTACTTGGACTCAAACTTCAGAAACCCTAAAAGGAGGGTAGATTTGATGACATTAAATATAAAAGGTTTTCTGAGCTTTTATATTGTAAAAGTTCACTGTGGACATACAAGCAATGGCAAACTGGAGAAAGTTTCTATAAATATATCACAAATAGAGTCTAATATAGAAAAAAATGCTTAAAATCAAAGTTAAATATCCAAATCTGGGGCCAGCGTGGTGGTTAAGGCTTTGGGCTCCCATATGGCCAACTGTAGTTTGAGTCTCGGACCTGACAGCTTACTTTCTCGCTTTCCCTCCTCTCTCTGTCTGGTGAGCACACATGCTCTATAGCAAATTAAAAAATAATAATAATGATAAATAAAATTTAAAAACATATATCTAAAATGCTATAGAAAAGAAGGGCTTAAGACATGAACAGCCAGCCAGCCATGTAGGCTCCAACTCTTAAGCACTGGACTATGAAGCCAACCCAGGAAAAGGTACTTTTAAAGTCGAGAAATAAACTGGGCACTACTTTAAACAGGCATTCCCATTTGATGGGGCACCCCAACATCAGAGGCCTCCTGATAGGATTTAATAACAAGCACATAACAGCCATGCGGCCCACTTGCCAAGAACACTTTGCCTGGCCCTACACATGAACTGTCATAGCTGAACACAGTGTAGGGGCTTGGATTGGAGGGCGGGGAAAATGGCTATAAGTTAATTTCAAAAAAAAAAGGGAAATTTAAATATGGCCTGAATAATACATGGCACTGTTAAATTAATGTTATTTTCTTGGGTGTGAGGAGGAAAAGGCAGGAAGGAGTGTAATGGTGTATTCTTGGAGGTACCCTCAGAAGTGTTTGGGTAACATTCTTCTCAACAGTTCAGTCGATAGATGATAGATACGTAATACGTGCAGTAAGTAACGAGGACGTGTCGGTCAATTGGGAAAAAGTTTTCTTTGACACATTGTGTTTTGCTTTTCTTTAAAGTTACTTAGGACCCAATGAAACTGTAGGTTCTCAAAGCCAGACATGCTTAAGTCTGGTAGAGATGACTGTTTATTTATTTATTTATTTTTAAAGAATTATTCTGTTTCACTTTATTTATTTATTTATTTATTTATTTACTTACTTACTTACTTACTTCCCATTTGACCAAAGAGGGACAGAGTAAGAGGGAAAGGTGGGGAGAGTAAGAAAGCAAACTACCAGGTCTAGGACTCGAGCCACAGCTGGCCATGTGGGAGTCCAGCGTCCTTTACCGCCACACCACCTGCCGGCCCCTAGATGATTGTTTTGAAATTGTCCTGCCATTTAGACTGAAGTCATTGTTCATTTGGCAGTGAGCTTTGGTTGCTGTCTCAGTAAGCTGCACGGGGTATATACGTTATGCTGATGATTTCCAGTTTCTTTAAAACAGTTAAGTTCTGGACAGCTGTATTTTGCACTTTCACGATGTGTCCTATATTACCCATTGTCTTTAAAACACTTTTGTTTTGCTGTAGGGTGTGTGTTCTCACCATAAAGAGAGAAAGAGAGAACCTCCCAGGGCATGGCCATGCCGCAGTCCCTTGTCCTCCATTCCATTCTCCTCTGGGAATTTTGGGCATGCATGCACACATGCCTGGTTTGAATTTTTAAGCCACTGGGTCCCGGGACTCAAGCTGTTCAGTTGACTTAACCTCTGTGCTGACCCACCTTCAAAACTTTTTTAGACCCTTCTCGGGTGGCATAAGAAAAGGACCTCAAACCCTGGGGTCTGGGGGAATATCTGGGCTTATCACAAGAATTCACACATTCAGACATTTTACTCTCCAGTCTCTCTACTGAGCGTTTTCATTCTAAACACTGTCCTCACCCGAATTTGCACTTTGTAAGTCATCATGGCAGAATGATTTAACCTCTTAAGTTCAATAAAATTGCTTTCAAAGAACATTCATAAATAGTGCCTCTAATTGAATTCAAGTATGTGTTGTTCTGAGGATGTTATGGTGGGTGGAACAAGCTCAGTTCCTACTGCAGGGGTCTCGGTCTCGTGGGCGACATGGGCAGGTCACCTGCTGTGTGCGGAAGCCTGCCCCGGTGGGCTGGTCCTCTGAACGCATGCAGAGTGATGGGTGGGAGGCAGCGAAGCACATTACCTAGAGAGCCCTGCCATAGCTTGTCAGGACGTTGAGAACTGCTTCAGGTTATGGTCACCTGTCCTAGTTCCCCTAAAGTGATCCTGTGGTTGCTGCTTGAAGGAGCTAGGTCCTCTTACCTGCAGTGACAGTGCAGGGCACTGGCCATCTGACCACTGACCCACAGTGCAGCTCCTGTGCTCCCCCATGGTAACATCCTGCAGTTCTCCAGGGTCCCCGGGCCTGCCGCGTAGCTCTCTTCTCGAACCCTCCTCTCTCTGCCTGGAATACACATCACCACTTACATAGGTAGCAAAACACTTCTCATGCTCTAAAACTAGCCTGAGTGGCTTTTGCCACAGAGTCTTGAACCGTCCACACCCACCCTTTGTACGTGACCATGATTCATGTCTCCTTCACACAGTAGAAGCCTCTTAAGAGCTCAGTTTTTCTCCATTATCGTATCTGCTTAATTGTGCATGTGTCAAGCAGATACTCAAGAAATGTTTATCAAGTGACAAATGGGAGAAAAAAGTCCCTCATGTAGCACAGAGGTTTTCAGCCTCTGCCTCACCTCGAAGTGATTATTCAAAATGTAGGACTTGGTGCCACCACCCAGATTCTGCCTAACCAGACCTGGGTAAGATGCAGGAATCTCCATCCTATGTGTTTATTTATTAGAATTATTTAATTTAATTCATTGTCATTATTTTATTTTATTTTTGAAGTTGATCAGAGAGAAAGAAAGTGAGAAAGCAAGCTACCAGGTCCAGGGCTCAAACCCCCATCGGCCTTGTGGGAGTTCAGCCGCCTTAACCACCATGCCACCTGCTAGCCCCAGTAATCTTCATTTTATTTATTTATTTATTTTAAAGAATTATTTTGTTTAATTTTATTCATCATCATTATTCTTATTTTAATTTGATCAGAGAGAGACAGAGAAGGAGAAAGTGAGAAAGCAAGCCAACAGGTCCAGGACTTGAACTACGGTTGGCCATGTGGGAGTCCAGTGCACTTAACCACCATGCCACCTGCTGACCCCAGACTCTCCATTTTAAACCAGCACTCCCCAGGGAATCCTGAAGCAGCTTCCACCAAGAGGGAAGGGGGCAGGTGCAACTTGCAGATGTTTTTTTTTTTGCTATAGGGCGTGTGTGCTCGCCAGAAAGACAGAGACACAGAGACAGAAAGCGAGAAATCATCTCCCAGGGAAGATGGCCACACTTCAATCCCTTCTCCTCCATTCTCCTCTCGGGATCTTGGGCATGCACGCACACGTGCCCGGCGTGAGTTTAAGCCACCGGGTCTGAGACTCGAACCGTGGTCAACTACATGGGAGTCCAGTGACGTAGCTATTGCGCCAACTGCTGGTCCCAGCAACTTGCAGATATTTTGACTAGAAAGTTGTAGGGGTGCACATTACAGATTCAGAGGAAATAAGGAATATTTCCTGGAGGAGGTGATATTTTCTCTGTGCCTCTAATGACAAATAAAAGCTGAACATTAGACACGTGTTAACAGATAAGAGATGGGCTCCAAGGTGAGAATCCTGGCTGCTTGACTGGAGGAAAGGGGCTGGTGAGAAGAGGCTGCGAAAGGACTTAGGTCACACTACCAAATTGGAAACGGGCAGCCTTTGACAGGATTTAAGCTCTTTTGCTATCCTGGGGCCAAGCCTGACATGCAAAAACAAAGTTGCCTGTCTGCTCAGATTATTATTATTATTTTAAAATAGTACCTACGAGACATGAACTATAAAGACTTTAACCTAGACGTTCCCCGCCTCTTCACATAGTTCAGATAGATTTGTCCTGTAGACAGATTGGGAAATATACTCTGTTAAGAGCCAAGCAGTAAATAGTCCAGGCTTTGAGGTTTCTGCTGTGACTGCTCAGTCGAGCCACTGTCGTAGCATGAGAGCAGCCACAGGTGGTTATTAACCAACGAATATGGCTGCGCTTCAATAAAACTTCACCAAAAACAAAACAAAAAACAAAAACAGGTAAGATGCCAGATCAGCCCCGGGGGCTACTTTGGCAACCCTTGTATAAAGAAAGGCACAATTTAGTTTGTTTCCTTTTGAATTTCAGTACAAAATATTGGGTCATCGGGAAAGTCATGACGCATTCTTACATAGAAAAACACATCATGACTTTTCCGACAACCTAATAAAGGAGCAGACAGTGTCTTCTGCCTGGGCAGACTCGTGCAGCTGAGCTGGACCTGAGGTTTAGACAGACACGTGGATGAGATGCAGCAGATCTGTGGGTGCAGATAAGAGCTGAGAACCAACCAGCTTCATGCTGTACCCCCTGAAAAAGCCATTCCGTTACCTCCCATCTCTTGGAAAATCGGCTTTCTTGTGACCCAGGGAAGCTCCCATTTAATGTGCTCATATGCTCTGTTGCAGCTTCCCCCAAGATTATTTCAGTGAAGACACTGATTTCAGCTCCCAGTTATAGGGCTCACGCCTATGGTGGGTGTTAACAGCATGTGGCGGGCAGCGTGCAAGGCAGGATGGTGTACCAGGAAATATCGGCATGGGCAGCTCTTTCTGCACCTTCTTGGGAGACTCTTTCTACTTCCAGAGGAACCCAGGGTCCTGGCTGCTTGTGGCCGAGTGAGTGTCTCTGCAGCAGTGCTCTGAGAGCCCTTAAGTCCTGGTTAAGGCATAAAATTCTTGCCTTGACAGGTACTCAGGCCCATCGCCAAAGTCAGGTTCAGGCCGAGATCTGGCTGGGGAGTGAGCCCGCGAGAGAGCCAGGCTTTGCGTTAATGAGCACCTGTGTAGTCCGACGGCCATGTTCACGAGGTCAAGACCTCTCAGTGCCGTTGGCTGTCTGTATTCCGTTGCTCTAGGTTGAGTTGCTCTGCATCTGAAACTGCTATCAGACAGAAGCCATTCATTGATAGATCGTTGACGGCGACATACGCACCTAGTTACCTGCTGACCGCCCTTCTTCTTTCAGTTTATATTCCCGCAAATGTGTGCTTACAGAATCTTCGTAGGTCAAACAACATTTCCCCTCTGAGTACGTTCCCATCTCAGGGAGCCTGCACTTCCTCTTTTGACTGCACTGTGCCCTCGGCCCCTCCAGCAGGTAACCCGGGGTGGTTGGTAGAGGCCACGCCCATGTGAGTAGCCAGGCTGTCAGCAGCATGTCTACTTTGTGCCGTGGACCTGCTCTCTGCCTTGAAGCCAGTGTGATTAAGATGGCCCAGAGAGCATTGGTAACATCTTGACCCGGGCCTGGCTCAGAATGGCATGTGCCAGGCTCTGGACTTGCCAAGCAGCTGCTCCTCCTTTAGCCAGAGCCACTTCTGTTTCTCGGTCTGGTTGCCATCTCACTGTGGGCGGTACAGACAGCTTGGAGCAGAGGATGCTGGATTCCTGTCTCGCGGCCAGGCCACTGACAAGGCTAGTTGGGGCATTTAGAAAGATTAGAATGTCTGGGAGTTTCCAGGCCTGCAAACAGAAGGAGCCAGTTTTATACTTTACTGCCAAAATAACAGTAAAAATAGTGATTATATTTTGTTTTGTTTTTTTTTTTAATGAGAGGGGGAGAGAGAGAGAAGTGTTTTTCATGGAGTTTGCCATGTCACAACCCTCCTGCCTCAGCCTCTCAGTGTAGTGGGGACTACTGTGTGCTACTGCACCTGGCCTGCTTAGGTTAGGCCCAGAACCTAACCTGGACCTCCCATGCAGCTTCAGCCGTTCTACAATGATACTTTCCCACTTGCACTGTGGCAGCTGGGCCTAGAAATAGTGATTACGTTTTCATGCTAACCTATAAAGCCATTTAATACAACTTATCTGGAATGCTATACATTTCCAGTTTAAAAAAAAAATCTTGAATTTGTGTAGCTAAAGCATTCAGGAAGTCTAGTGTTATGTATTTTCAAGTACAACCGAATGACGGCATTTGAGGATCTCTGCATTTAGTTTGAGGATGTGGGCAGGAAATATAATGGAGAGCCCGCAAGCTTTCTGGGCTCGTTAAAAATATCTTAGAGCACTTTTAAATATTCTTTTGACTAAGCAGACTATTGTGTCCACTGTCACTTCGTAAGTTACAGCTTTTCTTTTCCTCTCTAGATCCAAATCACTAACACGATTTCAATACCTATCCTTCACAATTAGGGTGGTTTTGGACTCACAAAATGGAACCATAGTGGGAGATAGATTTCTTTTTTTTGATGATAACAAATAAGAATTTTAAAGGTGGTAAAATAGCAGGTATACGCTGGTGTTTAATTAGGAGCTCAGTAAGTCCAGCCGGAAAAAGGGATGCCCCAATGCCTGATGTCCCCGACTGCCCAGGGGAAAGGTGGCAATGGCAGGGGCTGGTGTTGGGGTATTGCCACTGACACCTGGGGTCCCCCAGGGCCTGCCCTGGAGCTGTGTGGGGGAGAACAGCAGGAGGGGCGGATGGAGAAGCCAGTGGCCCTGGCTTCGTGGTAGAGAAGACTTTGCAGACGGGGCTCTTTCCTCCAGGTGTGCCTGCATTTACTCATGTGCTGTGTGTCTATGGAAAAGACTGTTAAGCTGTCAAATAGCGAACTACCTCGGTAGTTCCCAATGCCGTGATCATGGTTTTGGTCTCGTTTCTTTTAGGTTACCCCTGTTTCAGGCCAGTGCTTTTGCATTTTTGGCCCCTGCTCGAGCCATCCTGTCTTTAGATAAATGGAAATGTAACACCACAGGTAATTGCAGTTATTTCCACGTATGTCATGGGGGTCCTTTAACGCAGGTGATAAAAGGGAGGCCTGGACGTTCTGCCCTGAGCAGCCTTAACCCCTTTCTGGAACGAAGTGCAGAACACACAAACCCACACGCAGCCGAGAACGCTCCAATCTGTGGACCGTGTCTGTCTCTCTCTCTCTATCCACTCGTTCATCCCTAACTCTAGAGCAAGTAAGGACCAGAAGGGACCTCATTTCTCTATGCTAATGAAGTGGGTAAATATGGGAACGGAACAGAAAGATGTTCGTGCTATTTTTCTGCCTCTCTCTTTCAGTGGATTTGATGACCCACCAGTAATCACTTTCTCTGCTGCGTCAGCATCCCTTCTCTGAAACATCTTTGCTTTTTAAGGATCTGGCTACTGTGGTTTTCTGCCAATGACTTTCATTCCCCTTCCTTAGTGATGGAAAGATCCTTAAGGAACCCCATCAGGTCAGGAACCGATAGGGAGTTTGACAAAGCCCGTCAGACCTGTTGTACTCTCAAAATACAGTTCCATTTTGAGGTTCTGGGAGCAGAGTTTTCCAGCCTTCTTTTCCTTCTTTGCTCCTGGAAATTACCTTGTGGCCATTGATTGGATTTAGGAACCGGAAAGGGCCCTCTTTTATCTAGGTTTTTAAAACCTCAGTCCAGCAACCTTGCCATTGGGCATTTTAGTTAGCGGCTTGCAAAGGTTGTTTTTTTTTTTTTTTTTTTTTTTTTTTTGCGTGAGGCTGGTACTAGTCACGTGTTAGCACTTTAGTCAGCCTTTGACAAGTTGGGGAGCTCTCAGTCGATGAAGACATTTGGTTAAATTAAGTTGGGGAATCCACCTTTCAGTATGATAAACCGTACTGTTGGAGGTTGAATTTTAGGGTTGGGTATTGACACACATATATACTTAAGACAGGGAGACAATTCTTCTTAAAGGGTGAAATGGGTCCTGTGAAACATCAGTGTCACTCCAAGAAAAACTTTGTTTCTGTTTTTGTTTTCAAGATGTTTCAGTGGCCAATGGGACGGCAGAGCTGCTGCACACGGAGCACATCTGGTACCCCCGGATCCGGGAGGTGAGACCCTAATTGGCTCATGGCTTCTTTGTGTTTCAGCTTTGGAGATGGTTGTGTCCAAGAAATTGCCATTCCTGGGACCAACAGTTGGTATAATGGCTTTATCGCTGGACTCTCATGTAGTCGACCACGGTTCTAGTCCCGGACCCAGTGGCTTAAACTCACACTAGGCGCGTGTGCGTGCGTGCCCAGGATCCTGAGAGGAGAATGGAGGAGAACGGATTGCGGCGTGGCCATCCCCTCTGGGGGGTGATTTCTCGCTTTCTGTCTCTCTGTCTCTCTGTCTTTCTGGCAAGCACACATGCCCAATAACAAAAAAAAACCTCTCCTCCCCAAAAAAGAGAGAGAGAGAAAAAAGAAACTGCTGTTCTTTTTACTCAGCCGTTTTCTTCTTCGACCACAGCAACATTTATTCCCGTTGTTAAAACCAAATTTAGTTAACTCCACTCCAAAATACAGCATGTAGCAATGCTTCCTGCAACCAGGCAGTGTTGTTTCTTTCCTCCTGCAGACCTGCAGGCCTGTCCACTCACAGTAGACCACTGAGGCCGTGGCTCACCACAGGGACCCCAGGGGCTTGTGGCAGACAGCAAAAATTGTTCGTTCCGGCCTCAGGGTTTGCCTGTATTTGAGAAAGAACTAAAGATATTTGTCTGCAGACTGCACTTGAACAGAACAGTAGGTGGTAGTCCCCAGACAGGAAGGAGCGGCCGACAGCTTATTCATGTCTTCCCAAACCTATGAGGTCACTCACGATCTGTTCTGAATTAGCACAGAACTGGCCTTTCTGCACAATGGAAATACCCCTTTAGAATTTTCATGAATTACACTATCATTTGTTTTTTAGTTTTGCCAGAAGGCATGTTCACTGGAGAGAGAGAGAAAATACCTCCTATGGGATACGGTTCCCTTCTCCATCACTCCCATCCTGTTGGGATTTGGAGCACACACCCAGCATGTGTTTCCAAGCCACCGGGTCCAGGGCTGGAATCATGTGGCTGGCCCTCTGGGACCCAGCTGCCCTAAACAGCAATAACACTATCTTTAAATGTCCTGTAGGGCTCCATCCTTTAAGACACCGTCTTCGTACTGTAATGTTTCTCTAAGGCTGGTTTTGAAATGTGTGTAACAGGCAATTATAAATTCCGTCTGTACCATTTATCAGTGGAAGAGGCAGGCTTGGTGTTCATGCCCATTTCTGTGATACTCTTGCACGAGTGATAGCCTACTTAAGTCTGCTCTCTGCCAGTTAACTGTCACTGACATTTCTGGTAGGGTCCCAGGGGGTATTCCAGCTGTGCCGTGCCTGTTACGTAGTAACCGCTGCCTTGTAGAATTACCCGTTGTGGTTGTGGATGACATTCACAGTGTCTGACATGCAGGCCGCTCCCTCTCAAGGCTGTACCATCTCTTGTTGCAGATCCAGGGCGCCATCATCATGTCCTCCCTGATCGAAGTGGTCATTGGCCTCCTGGGCCTGCCTGGGGCTCTGCTGCAGTACATCGGGCCCCTGACCATTACACCCACCGTGGCCCTCATCGGCCTCTCTGGTTTCCAGGCAGCAGGAGAGAGAGCGGGGAAGCACTGGGGCATTGCCATGCTGTAAGTGTTCTGGAACCCCTTGAGGGTGGACAGTGAAGCCTCCCCTCCCCCCACCACTATGGGACAACCTTTTGGAATGTTTGGGACATTCACATAGACTTTACAGATTAAACATAAGAATAGTCTGACAGTTTAAACTTTGTTCATTTTATGCTAGGGAATAGTTGGAGGGTTTTTTAGACCCAGCGGTTGGAAAGTGACATACAGTCAAGCTGTTCCAAAGACAGACTTGGCAGGGGCTGTGATGTGTAGAGGAAGGGTTGGAAGGCTTTAAACCTTGCTAATGACTAGAGGGAGTTCTTGACTTTGGAGGTCATGCCAAGTTTCATGTGCATGAGTCGAAATCTCAAGAGCCAAATCCTTTAGATGAGACTCAGAAATGCTTCCAGACTGGCAGGAGACAGAGATGCTTGCAGGAGGGTCTGCTGGCATTTTGGTGACATGGCTTCCCAGGCCAAGCAGAGTTCTGTAGTCCCGTGGGGAAGCTGAGGCTCTCTAGGCCCTGCTAGGAAAGATCCTCCCTCCCTTCCTGCCCTTTAAAGGCTGTGGCACTGCGTTGCTGTCCTCCTGCCTGCCTCCAACTGGTACTGCAGGCATACACGGCTGCACTCGGCTCTTTCTTTTGAAAACAACATTTTGCTGTGCTGCCCAGGCCAGCCTCAAGCTCCTGATCCTCCTGCCTCAGCCTCCCTGAGTCCCTGGGGTTACAGGAGCACAGCACAATGCTAACCTTTAGGTTGGACTGGAAATGGAGCCCGGGCCTCCTCTGTAGTCCCAGCCTGTGGAATGCAGTGTCTTAGCAGTGCACACTATCACAGGTGGGCCAGGAAGATCTTTCTTAAAACAGATATTGAATAGAAAAACATGGGAAGATTTTTGGATTGAAATGCATATCAAAAATCACTGAAGCTAAGTTAAAGATGGATCTCGAAAAATATTTACAATAACTAACAAAAACTAATGTACCTAATTCATAGAAAGTTTCACTCATTCATTGAGAGTCTGAGAATCCCAGGGGAGTCACAGATGAGGGGTATAATATGAGCAGCTGTTGGACAGAAATGGAAAGACAGATAGCTAATTAATGAGTAAAAGATTTACTCTCTCTAGCTATCAAAATGTGTGTCATCCACACCACATCTGTTAGAAGTGGAGTGGGTCAGGTCATACAAACATGTCTTCCTAAGTTACTGTGAGAGATTTCAGAGACAGATTCCCAGGGGAGAGTCATTATAATATGTAAGTGCGTGATAGAACCTGTATTTTTCATGAGAAAATTGGTATTTACTTATGGAAAACTTCAAGCCTGTGCAGAGTAGGGAGAGTAATATAATGACCTCCATGTACCATTGTCAAATGTTCGAGAGCAGTCTCTCTTTTATATACCCCACTCTTTCCCAGCCCCTTCCATTTCCTTTAAATTCTGATCATTTGAAGTTTAGTGCCCACCCACTGACCCCATCTCTCAAATAAAAAGCCCCAACTCTTCCCATGGTTGTTAGGTAATAAAAATTCAGTTTTTATCTTTCTTTATCTTTTATGTATTAAATGTACACATGTGAAAATACAGTTTTAGTGTCATATTACTTTGTAATTTATTTTTCACCCCAACAATTTGCTGGGCTCTCCTTTGTAAGACAATATGTTTAGATCGATCCTGTTCTTGAGCTGCACAATGTTAAATAGTGTGCATGGTCTGTAATTTATTCAGCCATTCTCCAACTGAGACTCTTGCCTGCTGTTTTAAATATTTGCTATTGTTGCAAACCATGCTGAAATACGTATCCTCATGCATAGAGAATGAATGTTCAAAGTAAGTGGTGGTACAATATTTTTAAATTGATGTAATTGGTAGGGATTTAAAAGTGAAATAAGAGCCCTTGTTGCAGTGAGTAGTAAATGGTCGTTCTTGGCCTCTCCAGGTGGGATTGTAAAGTTGTTTATGTTGCTTTCTGTGTAAGAACATGGGAATTGTTAGAGAAGATGTGGTCCAGCCACAAAGTGGCATGCTAAGCTGCCACTGGGGCCCTGAGTCAGTCCTGCATCTGTTGCGGTAGAAGAAGAATGTTCTTGGCACTAATAGGTGCTAGAAACTGTCAGGAAGCAGTGTGTCAGCTGTAATCCCAGGTGGGGTTAGATAGTGATTGCTGTATCCCAAGGACAAGGTGACAGTAATCAGTCTGTCTTCCTTTGACCCTAGTGCCCAGCACCCAAGTGAATGTCCAGCGAAAGTGAAAGAAAGGTCAACAGAGATGCAAAGTATGAACAAGAGGTGGAAAGCACTGGGTGTAAGAGGTAGAACCGCAGCCTGAGGGTCTGGGGCTGGAGCCATCGTCCCTTTTCTGTTGAGTACAACCATGTCAATGTAGGCACATCTCCTCTGTGCCTGTGTGTCATGTGGGTGCTGGCCCCGCCTGCCCCACCAGTGTGTTTAAAGATAAAAATAAGTTAGTAGGGCCCAGCTGTGGTGGCACATGCCGCTAATACACTGTGCTCCACGCAGAAGGTTGGAACCATGCAGGAGGCCCGGGTTCCATTCCTAGTCCGATCTAAAGGCTGGATTGACATGGTGGCTTGTGCCTATAATCCCAGAGGCTCAGGAGGCCAAGGTAGGGGCATTACAAACTTGAGGCTGATCTGGGTAACACAGTGGATAAGATCTTGTCTAAAGAAAAGCCAGGCGTAGTGGCATGCCTGTAATCTCAGCTGGGAGACTGAAGCAAGAGGATCGCGATAGTGAGACTTTAAGAAATGAATAAGCAGATCAACAAACTAGAAGCAGGTACATTTTAGAATGGGAGGACAGCGTAGTGGTCTTCATCTGCCTAATCTGATCACCTAATTTGAGTGGCCAGAGTTAGACCTGGGGTCCGGGTGTCCCTGCCTGCTTTTCAACTGCTTTGAAGAGCACCACATTGCAGATGAGTGTTGCCTAAGTAGTAATAATAATAACAGATCTGTCACTTTTGGGATTTCATATTGTTTGAAACAAATAAGTAGCTTTTTTTTTTTTTTCTCAGACATATAGTAACTTTCGTGGGTCTAAGTTTAAAATACACAGTTTTAGTATCCTTCATTGTGATGTTGTTTTTCATTAAACTTCACCATCCGGAAGGAATTCAAATAACTGAAGCATCGTGTGTGGTTTCAACCTTGAGGGGTACGGGCAGAGGCCCCAGTGGCTCTCCAGGTCCCCAAAACACCCAGACAGGCAGGTGGAGCAGCACAGGTCTTTGCCTTCAGCCAGGCCCCAGGCCCCGTTGACCATCAATGGGGCTGATAATTCCATCTCAACAGTTGGAAGCGGCCCTAGGGATAACTAAGCTTGGCTTTGACTGAGAACCCTCTCTGCCTCCCAGCTCTCCCTCAGGTTGTAAGTGACAGAACAAATGTGCATTGCAGGTCAGATACATCTTGGGTGACTAGAGACCTTGTTGGCGACTCTCTTATTTTTTCAGAGATGAGTCCATCCACCCAGGGGGATGGGATGTGGTCTCATACCTGCCAGCCACGTGGAGCACCAGACTTGAGGGGGTGCCAAGGTGCTGTAGGGAGGTCCCTACCTTCGCTGGCTCCTGTGGTTCTTGGCAGCTCGTCAGGAATGTGACGCTCTGGGGACAAGGACCTCTGCGGCAGCCCAGGCAGCGCCGCCATTGTGGCTAGTTTGGGAGTAGTGAAGTGCAGAACTGGGTCTCTGTCCCCACCACCAGGCACAGACTAGAGCTGAGTGATCTTGGATTGCTGACTTTGTCTCTGAAAAGGGGTGGTCATCGAAGCCACCGCATAAGGCTGAGCTGGTGCCTAGGAAGACCTTAGCGTAATTCTGGCATACAAAATCCTCTCAGGAATATTAGTTATACCGAATGCTACTGTATACAGTTTACTTAAATTTTACTTTTTAAAAATTTGCCACAGAGTGTGTATGCTTGCTGGAGAGAGAGAAAGTGAGAGAGAGAGAGAAGGAAAGAGAGAGAGAGAAACTGAGAAAAGCATCCCTTAGGGAGATGACCATGTCACAGTCCCTTCTCTTCCATTCTCTTCTTGGGATTTTGGCACTCACGTCTGGTGTGTTTTTCAAGTTGCCAGATCTGGGACTCAAACCATGCAGTTGACTATGTGAGATCCAGCTGTTTTAACCATCATACCACCTGGCAGGCCCACATTTTGCTTTTCAAAAATAATAAATTATGCTCATTGTAAATAAAGCAGAAAATGTATAAAAGTAGGGGAAAAGCCCACAAATCATATCACCACCTGAAGCCAACTGTTTAGGCCCAGTCTGTTGCTGAGTATCTGTGGGCCAGCAGGTGGCTTGGTGGATAAGGAGCTGGATTCTTACATGGCCGACCGTGATTTGCAGCCCAGACCTGGTGGCTTGACAGTCACACTGGGTGTGTGTGCATGCATGCCCCAAATCTCGAGGGGTGAATAGAGGAGAAGGGGTTACAGTGTGGTCACCCCCCCCCCCCCAAGGATTGATTTCTCACTTTCCGTCTTGCTGTCTCACTTTGGCATGTGCACACACCTGTGGCAAAAACCTTAAAAAAACAAAAATAAAAACTGAATACTTGAGACTGGGTAATTTATATAAAAAATAAATAAAAATAGAGGTTTATTTAGCCAGTGGTTTTGGAGATTCAGGATCAAGGGGCTGCACTGGTGAGGGTGTTTTTGCGGGTGAGGACCACGCAGTGTTC